>CM047506.1:32420246-32447746 GCA_026122265.1 Ammodytes dubius
ATGTACCTTTACTGCTTATACCTACATACTTATGCATATGCAAACGAGAACATTTTAAGATACCACTATTGGTGAATCAAAGTCCTCCATGTATGAGTGTATGAGTGTGTGTATGAATGGGTGAATGTGGTCAGAAATGTAAAGCGCTTTGGGACTGAGAAAATTGGCTAAAAAAGCGCTATATAAGTCCAGTCCATTTACCATTTTACCATTTACAACAATGTTCATAAAGAATGCCCCTTCAATTAGGCAAGTTCAATTATCTTCTAGAGCACAGAATCCAATTCTCACTCGGACGAAATGTCAAACGAAATGATCGTGTTTTAAATTTCCCCTGTGTCACTGCCTGCAGAACCACATTACATTCAGTCTGTGTTCCAATACCCATACTCTGCTATTTAGTATCGTAGAAAAAATATTTAGGATGTCCCGATTCTTGTGGCCAGATGTAGTATGGTTAGAAATGCCTGGATGTCTACTAGATCTGGCCGAGATGTTTAGTGTTGAAAACAGCATGCTATTTGGGCGATTCTGACCCACAATCCGGTGCGCACCTGAAGTGACGTCACATCGATGGAGCCTCCGTATGAAAACAAACGGGGATGAGACGGATATAAAAGCATCAGGCAAGATCAAGGCGCAATGTTGTGATAAAAAAAACAAGTAAAAGTATGTCCCAATTGTAGCACACTGCATCCTAGATTCTTTTTCATGGTCAGATGTAGAATGTAGAATAGAAAAAGGAAAGGGTATGCAAGTATTCACTCCTGTAATCTCTGTACACTGGAAAGAAAACCTGATTTCTTTCATGTAGCATCAGTCGGATAAAGGCTTTCATCTCAATTGCTCTCTCCATTTAAGCCATAAGAACTTCAGCAACCAAAGCAGTGATTTCCAATATGACCTCTCTCACAACCACTTGCTCTTCAACTTGCTAAATAGTATGAGAACATCAATGCAGCAAGGAAGGAACAGAAATATTGATTATTCCATAAGTATACGTTGCCTTTTTTTTTTTAGTATCCCATGTGAGTAGCCATAGTAACACGAGACTGGAGCGAAACCATAAAAGTTGTTATTTTTATATATAGTGGGCGTCCTGGGGAAATGCACCTGTTGGAAGACCAAGAAGAAGAAGAAGTACTATAGAATAAATAACTAAATACATCTTCACCTCATCACTTGATGTTGTGGAAAGACTTGAGGCAGTGGTGGATGATGCCATCTTTAGTAACTATAGGTTCTTGTCCCTGAAGGCCACAGCATCTTCTGTAAATTATCCCAAAGGGAAGGGGTTAGCAAGGGAGCGTTGACATCTAGAATCTCAGCACTAGATGGTGCCAAAATACTCCTATATTTTACACAAATTAATGATCATGACACAGTTTGCAAATAATTTGGTAATTATTTAGTTAAGCTGTAGCTAATAATTCATAGGGAAACGATTCTATGATCCTTGATCATTTTCTGAAAGCACAGTGAGTGAGTGAGTGTGTGTGTGTGTGTGTGTGTGTGTGTGTGTGTGTGTGTGTGTGTGTGTGTGTGGTGTGTGTGTATGTGTGTGTGTGTGTGTGTGTTTGTGTGTGTGTGTGTGTGTGTGTGTGTGTGTGTGTGTGTGTGTATGTGTGTGTGTGTGTGTGTGTGTGTGTGTGTGTGTGTGTGTGTGTGTGTGTGTGTGTAAAGTAAATCTTCTATAGAGTTTTTGTATTTTTGAAATGATCAGAAATAGGAGTCCACAATAGGTGGATATAGTGACAGTCCACTGTTGGCCACATAAGTGTGTATGTGTGTGTGTGTGTGCGTGTGTGTGTGTGTGTGTGTGTGTGTGTGTGTGTGTGTGTGTGTGTGTGTGTGTGTGTGTGTGTTAACAGCAAGGCACCTAAATGTCAGCAATTCAAAGCATAATGACACGAGATTGAGCAGGATCCTGTTTACTCAATGTCCATCCATCACCAATCAGACAGTATTCACTCTGTGCTACATTAACTACACTCACCATTAACTGCACAGAAAGGTCAGACATATTAGTGTAAAGGGTTAATGGTTATAAGGATATAACATCTCCCATCTCCTGGCTGTTACACTGTTGCATTGGGGGTGGGGGGAAGGGGGGTGGCTCTCAAACCACTACACTACGAGCGTCCCGTGCATAAACCTATAGATATTATGCAGAGATGTGAACCAACCTCAGAATCATCCTAATTTGACATGTTTGCCTTTGTTTATTCTCAATCAATCAATCAATCAATCAATCAATCAACCAATCAATCAATCAATCAATCAATCAATCAATCAATCAATCAATCAATCAATCAAATCAATTTCCTTTACTTAAATAAAAGTAACAAGTCTCAGTCCTCTTCACAGCAGACCCAGGTCTAACCAGGGTCAGTTCTCTACATGTCATTCCCCTCTCTCCCCATTTACCTCTGTCCGGTGCTTGTGGTGTAGTGGTGAGAGCCCCCCCCCCCCTCCCTCTTCCTCCACAGAGACTCAGTCTGTCTAATAAAAAGTATAAAAATTATTTTTAATAATATATATATTTTTTTTAAATTAAGATATTTTTTGGGCATTTTCATGCTTTATTGATAGTGCAGAGAGACTGAGGTGAAATGGGGCAGAGAGGGGAGTGACATGCAGAGAACGACCGCGGGCTGGAATCGAACCCGGGTCTGCTGCTGGGCCCGGCCCGGGAGGGGGACGCCTTACCAACTGAGCTAAAGGCGCCCCCATAATTTATTTTTTTAAATGAATAGTTCTTTATCCATTCTCCTTGTGCCAGTGGTACCCAGAGGTGCGCCACCACTGCCCCTCCACACCCATCATCCTGGTGGGAACCAAGCTGGATCTGAGGGACGAGAAGGACACCATCGAGAAGCTGAAGGAGAAGAAGCTGGCCCCCATCACCTACCCTCAAGGCCTCGCTCTGGCTAAGGAGATAGGTCAGTGGATAATGGAGTTACATGTGGTGCATAACTAATTTGTAGTGACAGAAAAAAATGCTTAGCAAGGTTTTAAGTCCCCACCTCTCCATAAAACACAAAACTAGAGTTATACCTTTTCACATACCTTAATCCTATTCTATCAATCACCTACCTGGCACCAATCACCTACCCTCATGGCCTGGCAGCTGCTAAGGAGATCAGTGGAATGCTTGTGGGTTTTTTGTTTAAAGACTGTCTAAAGGCCTGTCGGAAATCCTGAAACAAAGCAGAAGGCCTTATCATTCATTATGTAATATAACTTCCAGTTGTGTTGAGCTCTACAAACTAAGAATTACAAAAAGTAAAAATTGTGCCAACTATTTTTTGTTTAAAATGTTATTCAATCGTATCACTGTTTAATGTTTGTTTTAACATTTTGACCAACATGGTTTGGTTAGCTATCTACTGTTTATGACAGATAAATAATTGGCACAGCAGTTATTGTTTGAAATTCGAAGTATGTAGAACTCAAATGTAGGGGGAAAAAGATGCAAGTGCTATGTACTCCATGTACTACACAAATACAATAAAAAATTGCCTCAAACAGACAATAAAAAACCTACTAGGTGTCAAGTAGGTCCCTTCAGTACTGTTATACAGTCAAGGAAAGGCTGCCTACGTAACGTAATTTTGACAAGTGTTATTCTGTATGTCCTTATATTTGTGTATAGATTCAGTGAAGTACCTGGAGTGCTCTGCTCTGACACAGCGTGGACTGAAGACTGTGTTTGACGAGGCGATCCGCGCCGTGCTTTGTCCCCAACCGACCAAGGCCAAGAAAAAGCCCTGTTCACTGCTGTAAGGCAAGATAAATGCAAGGCAAGTTTATTTGTTTATTTCTAAAGCACAATGCACACACACAAGTCCATTCAAAGTGCTTTACAGGGGCTTAAAATACATCAAGATAAGACCTTAGAAATTGTGTTTAAGAGATAGTAAAAACTAGCTAAAACAGGCAGAGAAATTGTTGAAAATTACAATAGAATTAAGTGAATAAAAAAATGTATTGAGCTAAATAAAAAATATAGGTTAAAAGGGAAACAGAAAAGTCTTCAAAAATGTAATTTAAAAGAGTTTATAGTTGCAGCAGACCTCAAGTTTTCTGGGAGTTTGTTCCAGATATGTGGTGTATGAAAACTAAAATCTGCTTGTCCTTGTGTACTCCCAACTATGGAGTAATCACAGAAGGAGAGAGAAATTGAAATTAAAAAATTAAACAATTGTGATACTTAATATATATAATTGTTAAATTTTTCAATTATATGTAAATATATCATTAAATACAGTTTGATGGATATTGCAGCATCTGGATACCTGGTTTGAAATAGCAAGAATCAATATATGATATCAAAGTTATACACTTCTACAATTTTTTTTAAAAATGGATGTTAATGAATAGGGGAGAGTGGCCTAAGTTGTGCCACTTTTTACTCAAAGTGACTTTAAAGTGAGGCCTTGACAGTAAAGTTTCCAACTCAAATATATACATATATTCCAGGGTGTTGTGCATCCCTGGCAATAAAAACTTTGGATCTGGAATAAACTGTTGAAGAAATATAGCTTTCGGAAAAAAAGTTTTGTCTTGTGGCACAACTTGCCCCCGGTGTGGTGTAAGTTGTGCCATTGGAGAACATGCCATGAGGTAAATTGTGCCACTGATATATATCTCATAAACTGTAATGCAAGACAAATCCATTAGACAATAACTTATTTAAGGTGTATTTAAAGTAAATAAAGTAAATATTTTACAAAGATTGAAGGTCAATTTTCTTAGGTGGTTTTGCCTGCAAAGCTCACAATGACAAGGTCACCATCATCATCTTTCTGCCCATCTGAACTATCCTCAGTGGTGTCGTTAAGTGGAATTGAGATGTCAGTCTCTTCTGAGCTACTGTAGACAATCACTTTCTTTTGGTGACCAGCATATACAGCCATGCCAATGGCACAACTCTCAAAAATGTACTTTGCACTAGCTGCTCCGCCCTTGTAGAACCAACTGCCACCTGGCATATGTGATTCCCTCTCCATTTCTGCCTTTAAATCATGGCTCAAAACCCATCTGTACACCCTGGTTTTTCCTCCCCATTAACTATCTTACCTCTGCACTACTATCTTTGTTCATATGTGGATGTCTGGGCTTTATGTCTTTTATTTTGGTTATTGTTATTTTACCTTATTTTATTACCTACTGAATGCACTATGTAAAGCACTTTGGACAGTGCAAACTGTTATAAATGTGCTTTTATAAATACATTTTACTTACTTACTTACTTACTTACTTACTTACTTACTTATAACTCATAACTCACCTAGGCCCTCTGGCACAAATCACCCCATCCCCAGAATTTTGGATAATAAGCATGATGCAGCAGTTTAGGGCTGACATTGTGCTAACTATATAGACTCAAAGTGTAGCATACCAAAGCACTAAAACATGTGTCAAATGTTTTCAAACGTGTCTATAATTGTTCAGACACAGTAATCAAAAAACATTGATCATGGAAATTTTACTTTGAAAGGCAAAAAAACTGTTTTTTTTAGCTTAAATGTGCTTACATCGTATTCCATGTTTCTCCCTTCTTTACAGGATGAGTTAAATGGATGGCTCTTCTTAAATATGTGGTCACATTTCCAATTTCTTCTATGGTTTTCTAGAAACAAGGGGTGGCACAACTTCCCCACCGGCACAACTTAGGCCACTCTCCCCTACAATGAATAAAGTCAGATTCTTCTAAAGCAAACGACACATTTGATATGTTAAATAAAAGTTCCAATCACCGCACTTGGTTAATTATTTCCAAGCCTTTCGGAGAAGGTTTCCAATTTGCCGGGAGGAGACGTAACGCAGTGAGCTAGAAAATGTATTTTTAATTTGAAAGAAATCTTCAGTCCTTTTTTTCCTAAGGAGGCAAATTAACATTAAAAAGCAAAGAAAAAAGGAACTGATTTTTTTTTAGCTCTTGCATATTTTATAATTACCATAATAATTGCAGAGCTGGTGGCATCCTGTTGACATTTCACCATGCCGAGTGACAGAGAGAGAATTTAAATGCAAGGGTTGGAGAAATCATTTTTTTGAAAATGACACGTAGAAGAATGAGTCACTGAGAAAATCGCTTCAGTTCCTATTGTTGAAACAGATTATTATGATTTTTATTTTATTTTTTTATATAAACACAAAAGTCATACATCCCACCAACACAAACAACAAACAACAGAACAAATACATAACATACCTCACCACAATTCAGGTCGCGCTATCAATTTAAAGAGGCAGTATACAGTTTCAGAGGAGAGGGATTTTTTCACATTCACAGAGCCTGCAGTTAGTTTACAAAACATATTTTCTCTACATATTAAAAAATTCATCATCATAAACTAAAACTAAATTATTTTGAGGCACCTGGAACCAAACGTAAGACTAGAATATGTCTGTAAACCAAACTGTGGGCCCTGCTGCTGTAAACAACAACAGTGAAACAGTAACTTTTCAGGAAACTTTCTAACTTCAAACGGTGTTCCAGGGATCACTTTAGTCAGTTAGGGGAATACATCTTAGAAAATGTGGACCCCACAATTAGTCAAAAACAATGCGGCCCCCTTAAAGCAGAAACACAAGTTTATGTGTGTCCGTTTGTGTCCGTGTGCGTGTGTGTGTGTGTGTGTGTGTGTGTGTGTGTGTGTGTGTGTTTGTTTGTATGTGTACGTGAATGTACGCATGTGTGTGTGTCTGTGTGTGTTGAATTACAATATATACATTTAACATATCCATTTGATTTTTATTGTTTTAGATTATCGCAACACCAAGGAGAAGAACTAGCGAACGATGGAGAGAGAGATTCTGACCGCGGACCTCGGATTAAAAGAAGAAGATTTTGAAACTTGTTAGGTTTCTATTTTTTCTAACTTTGACTAGATTTCCCCTAATTTAAAAAAAATATATACATTTCAGTTTTAATAAAATGGTAGCGAACTTTCCTGTAAAGCATACTATGAGATTGAATTTTCAAGGTGCAATATTGACGCCGAACAAAAGCAAAATGTATCTGTAAATTATACAAATATTTTTTAGAATTTGAAACCTAATGTGCTTGCAACCAACTGCCCCCAGTTCACATACTATGTAGTCACACTGAAAGATCAGATGTAACATGCTAGTTGTATCCAGTGTACTGAAATTCCTGCACATCGGGTCATCCCTGCGTTCCAATACCTATACTTTCTGCTATTTAGTATGGTAGAAAAAAAGATTTAGGATGTCCCGATTCTTATGGTCAGATTTAGTATGCTTAAATATACCCGGATGTCTACTAGATCCGGCCGAGTTTAAAGTGTTGAAATCAGCAGCAATATGGGCGATTCTGACAGACAAAGGTTCATACAAACATAGTGTTGCAATAATATTAGCCCATATAACTCTTGTTTTGCCGAACGAACAATGCTAAAATAGAATAATTAGGAATGTAGATTTTTTACGAGCCTGCTCAAAGCTGAACTATGTTTTTAACAAATGTAATATTTGTTGTGATATTAAAAAATAAAGAGACATTTTATCCATTAATGTGTTTTTTTCAGTTAAACATATGGATGTATGTGTGTGTGTGTGTGTGTGTGTGTGTGTGTGTGTGTGTGTGGGTGTGTGTGGGTGTGTGTGTGCGATCAAATATCAGACCAATTTTTGAGTTTTAGGCTAAAACAAAAAAATAAATTTTAGCCTACTACTTATATTTTGTTGAGATAACTTATTGGCAATATGTATTATAACAGACAGTTTTAACAAATTGTATGTCTAAATCAACATTTTGAACAACTTGGTTTTGTTTGTGAAAGGTGGCACAACTGTTATTGTCAGAAATTCCCAATCTTTAGTACTATGTTCATTACATATGAATGATGTTATCTCTACAAAAGATAATTAGTTTGCTCAAATGCAGGCAGTTTTCCTTCAAACCTAAAATTGTAGTTTTAGCCTCTTTTTTTTCCTTTCTACAGTATGATCCAGCAGGCAATGATGCTCAGTCTAAGGTAACACTGATGTATGTGACTGAATTTCTATCATCTGCCAAAGTATCATCCATCTCACTTCACCCTCACACAGGGACAGTGAGGACAGCGGAATCAATCTGACTTAGTCGTTTGATTAAGAGCTTCTAACTAATGGTTGGTGGGAAACAATCTCTCATTATTTGGTTAACATCTCTGTGTGCGTGTGTGTGTGTGTGTGTGTGTGTGTGTGTGTGTGTGTGAGTGTGAATGTGTGGACTGCCACGTAGGCCTATTTGTTAATTTAAATATGTTCATTCATTTAGTAAATACAAGAATAAATGTGCAGGTGTATGTAAATAAATTTATGTAAGAGACCTAACCTGCCAAATGAGATGCAACAGTTGTAGTGTTATGGCGTCCTACACATGTTCTTTTTGGTGTGTACTGTATACAGACACAATCTGCAAAGACTCTATGAACATTTACACTTTTATGAAACAAGAATCCCACTAACGAGGCCTAACAGTAATCATATCTCTACACTGTAAAAACCCCAAAATTTTAAGTCAACAAACTTCAGCAGAATTTTAAGTAAAATAAGAAAAACAACACAACTGTTTAAGTTTTGCTTTTGAGTTGGTTCAACTCTCAAGTTTAACTTATCCTAACTCAACTTCTCTATGTCCTATCTTCTAGAAATGACTGAATATGTTCGAAGTAGCTCATTGCAGGTCATTGCTTAACCTCTGCAATCTGACACTGGTGAATACATTAGTCAAAAGATAAATGAAAGCGATCGGTTAAACTGCCCTGTTAATTCCCTGTTAGAAAGAGCAGTGCATCTTGATTTCCACACCTGTGTACACTGGGCCACACATGTCTATGAGTGTATGCACTTGTTTGATCTTTATCAAATGAGAATTATACTGGAATTTGAAGCAGAATCTTTGAGAAAAGTCAACAGCTAATTAATTACAGTATATTCGGACAACACACTATTTTATATGAACAGTCGTCTTAATCACAGACCACAAACCCTTTTCTCAAAAGTCCAAATTGCTTTGCACTATCCTATGTAACCTTTTAATTTGGAATACACATTAAAAGCACACTAGGACTAGGATTACTTGGATGTCATTTCATATTAGCAGATCTGCATATTATTGAATATGTATTGCCTATAGTCAGTGTTGAAGCACTCCACAACGTCTTGATGTTGAGACAAGTATTGTATGGGGTGACTCTAATGGGTTAGGGCCTGACCTATTACCCACTCATAATAAAGAAGCTGTTTGATTAATTGGTAATACAGTAGAAAGCAGCTGTAATTCATATTATTATAATATCTACCTATCTAAAGACAATGCACCCTGTTGGCAGTGACAGGCAGCTGTTTTAGTGAACAAACTTTAAAAAGCACTATGAATCACCTTCATGACATTTATTTTTTTCACTTTTCTAAAGTCTATTCTACACTTAATGTATTTTAATCTTGATGTATTTCATGCCCCTGTAAAGCACTTTGAATGGCCCTATGTCTGAATCGTGCTATATAAATAAACTTGCCTTGCCAAACAATCAAAAAACTTATAACAATCTGTTAAATTATGTGAGTCATCTTTATTTTATTTCAACAGACACAAACTTGCAGGACAGTCATATTGTTTATCATCATCAGTACTGTTCAAAGAGTAGCAGATTGGGATGGTTGTTTCTTTGTAGATTTCCCGTACAATGATTGCATAATAACAGGAAAAATCTTTTTAGATATTGTGTTTTTTTAATTTTCATTCCAACAGCAAGAATCTGAAAACATTTGTGAATCAGTCCTACTTTATATTAGTGCCATGTTAAAAATCTTAATTTGTATTATTATTGTATATTTTTTTATATTTAATCTTAACCAAACATTTGTAAATTCATCAATTAGGAATTTAGTAACCCAACCGTTTTTTTATTTAATGTGAAGTGCCTGTTAACGACCTTTGAAACATGACAAACATCCTGTAGGTGGCTCTATAATGCGTATGATCCAGGCCTTGTATGCACAAACGTCCATAAATCCAGCTGCTTTAGCACACTCTGAATATCGACCACTGAATGAATGGACGCCGTAAATCATGTTGTTGAACACCACTCCTCCGCCAGAGTCACCCTGTGAAAAAGATGAATATAGTGTGTAAGAGCCATTTGTCCCTTTCCTTGTTTGTTGTATTGTATTGCACTATGCCCAACTCGACCGCCTGGCGGCGGGGCTGTACCGGATGCATAGGCTATTTAGCAGGTGCACTCACACCAGCCTGGGCTTGCATGCCGGAAAGGCAAATAGTTTTTGACCGTGCTGACTGAGCTCAGTTATACAAAATAGTAGTGTACGTAGCCTACAAGTCAAACGTCATTTGTTTTAACTAAATAAAGTAAACTTTTAAACGATAAAAGAAGAGTGGACATTCAAAGTTTACTGGCAACTGGATGCTACAAGCACGCGTCACACACCTGGCGACATGCAGCCTAGTGGCTAATGGGGAGCCGCTACATAGTGTTTCATACAGACTTTAACATCAAATACTGAAATATTTTATTGAAAAACTGTTTTTTCTCTATTGCCTACACACATTGGGCAAATCATGGGTCAACCTAATTTAATGAATATCTGGTGAATAGGTAACTATTTGTCACATATTTCTTACGTTTAAACACACTTTTCAAAATAGTTCCTACACCTCTCAAATAGAGACAGGACACCTAATTAAATAACCATGTCAACACATCGACACCACTTAGTATCAGCAATCTCTGCAAAACAAATAGGTGACAACCATGTCAATACTCTTTTAAGTGAGTTGCCACAATACATTGCAGCACTGTAGTTTGGTGCTGCAAAAAACTAGAGTATATGTATTTTTTTTTTTATCTTTGTCATTTTGAGTATTGTTGAATTCAGTTTATAGAGATATCAAATATTACAGTGTATTCCCTAAGTGTCTCAGTATATAACCCAAAGTATAGTATGGTTGTTGTGAGTGGTAAAACAGACTCCAACTTTTAAGGTGCTACACGAAAGTTGTAGAATTGGTTTCAGAGTAGCAATTTCCTCTTCTGTTAAGGGATGTGTGTGGGCTGTTTTTGTAAAAGTAAACTGAATAGATACATGTGCCAAAGCAATTGAGAAAAGTGTTTAAACTTGTAATGATGAGTTGAATAGATATAGGCCTAGCCAACTCACACCACATGCATCCTTGTAGAAGAGTTGCCAAAGAGCAGGTGCTGATGTCTCCTGGTCTGGAAGAATCGGTAGTCGTCGTTTCTCAAATCCTCCATTCCCTTCTCAGTGTCCTGTATCTTGAGTTTTGCACATTTGAGAGTAGATGATAGTGGAGCTCCTAGATGAGAATAGAGAATATATTGTTTTACTACATTATCTACTTAACATGTACACAGATAATAATTTCACAAACAAATAAACAAAACTCTGCTGGACCTTATCATTGGAATCATATAATTGATAATTACTAAAACTGAATTAGCTCATCTATCTGCTTTATTATAAAATGTGTCAATTGTGGTTGGCTGACAACTTTCAAGATGCACATTGTTAATATGTTAATATGTGCAGCAATGTTACCAAACATACAAGTAAGAACACTAACTGTGATAAACAGATAATTGGTATTATAAAATGAGCAACCAGGACCTGTTTTGTTTAAGAGTCCAAGACCTGCAATCTGAACTTCATCTCTGAAATACAATAAAAGCAGTATAAGAAACATTTTTTCAGGTATAATCAAGAGTCTATGTTACTGAAAAAACAACATAAATTACTTACCTCACTATTGACATTGAATTTAAAAAGAACAGGGGTTTCACATTTCAAGTTTCTTAGGAGTTTAGCTTATAGAATCATTGAAAGGTCACAACTCACTTATCGGGTTGGGGTATGGCAGTAGGCCTACAGTCAGGAAGGCCTATGGGTGTAATATTAGATGGCTGAGATAGCTTCAGCAGCATGATGTCATGCTCACGATTCATGATTTTATTTATTATGCCTCCATAATAAATCTTATGGTCACTGATTGCCACCTCTTCCTGTTTGGTTCGATCTGGATGCACCCTTAAGAATGCTGTCATAGTCCTACAAATAAACAGAGGTTAAAGTGAAACATCACTAAATTACTGTATATACGTCAGATTATAATATTATAGGTCAATAATTGCTGAACATGAACAAAAACTAATGCTATTTTCAGTTTAGGAATGTGATAGTTTAACATTAGATAAATGCTGACTGTTGCTTCAGGACTTTTAGATTGAATCCAAGAGATAAATATATTGTTGCTTGTTTTTAAGTAAATCTTCTTTCTTACGGCTCGTAGCAGTGAGCTGCAGTTAGAATCCACTGGTCAGAGATCAGAGAGCCACCACAGCGATACCGCGTTCCATCAGAGTCAGTCGATATCACTTTCACATGGTACAGACGGTCTTTTGGTTCACACGTTTTACCTCCATAGACTCTCTTCTGCAGATCCAGCGCTGTGCTCAGTGTGACGCCTGAAAGTGAAAGTATGTGAGTTAGAACAGCAGCTGCTGTGTGAACAAAAAGTTGTGTTTTCCGACATTCCAGTTCAGCCAAACAGTGCTATATTGATATACTATATGAAAAGCTATAGGCAATTATTTTACCAGAACACTGACATGTTGTAACACTGTGTCACTCACAACACAAACAAAAAGTAGCTTTACAATAACTATCACTGCTGTCTTAGAATCCACTATTGATTAATGCATTTTCTTAGAATATTCATTCACACACAGTCATACCGGTGGTGGTAAACTACCATAGTAGCCACAGCTGCCGTGGGGCCACCTCAAACATACAGCAATCATACATTCACACTAGGCAAGGTGGGTGCAGTGTCTTGCCCAACGACACAACCACCATGACACAGGTGGCAGGGCGGGGATCGAACTGCCAACCCTTTGATCATTGGCCGACCCGCTCTACCACCTGAGCCACAGTCGTCCCATGTGAAAGCAAACAGAGTAAGCAGCAGAAGTTTAAAAACTCAGAAGTTGTTCACTCACCGGCCCACAACAGCAGGAGGAGACGAGTCATTCCACCCATCGTTCAGTGTGTGTCTTCCTAGTGAAACACAGACGCCTTTTATGTTGGTTTAGACTGTCCTGTCCGACTGGGCTTCAAGCAGCCAATCACCTTATACGGTTTATCAGGTCTTTCAATACAATCCCATTGGCTACAGAGGTCCAAGCGTATGTAAAGTTTGTAGGACTTATCATTTGTTCCCGCCCTTGTCTTGTGAAAAGAGATGGCAGGAAAATTACCCTTACATGGAAACAGTCAAATCAGCTGCGCTTTTTTCCAGCATGAAAATGACATCATAGTTTTGAAGTAATGGTATAAAGTTCTCAATATAATAATGATATATAGATAAAAGTTGCTTTAAATTGTTATTTTGAGTGAAAAAATGTTTTTGTAAAATGTTATAATCGTCCGTTTTTTACTGATTGATTTGGCAGGTTTTTCTAATCCCACTTTACTTTTTAAAGACAGCTTGCACACTACGAGGATTACTTTAAAAAAAGTTGAAATCAATAATTGTGAACATTACATAAAGTTATTTTATTTACTATTTGTATTGTTTTGTTTTGTTTTATTTTACATTATTACATATTTGTTATACTTCTTAAATGTATGTAACAATCTTATTAACTAATTATACACTTACTTACTGAATAAGATGATCCCATGTAAACCAATTATATTATTTGAACAAATACTTTTTGCAAAAAACACCAGAAATGTATGAAAGGCTGTATTCAGGTCAGGCAGGAGGCACATTTTAGAATATATGTAAACATTTAATAAACAATGGTAAGACATTAAAAACGTTGTTGAAACTGTGTTCTCAGTCCTTAGTGCTCAGAGTATTTACATTTTTAACTGTCCACTGAAGATTCAATTCAAGGTTCTCGATACTTAGTAAAATGTTTCCTCTTGCCGTTGGCTTATCAAGATTCAGGAGCCCAGGTGAGAGAATAGTAGTCTGTACATTCACACACCCTGGAATACTATCTACTAAATTTGACTTGCGATCTCATTTGACTAAATACACCTTGCCTCACTATGGCTACTGCCGGTCATACAGTGAAAGTGTCCAATAATTATACACAAGGTGTATTTAGTAAAATGAGATTACAAGGCAAATCTGGCTACTCTTGGTAAATGACTAGCAATACATATACAATATACACATATCAACAAACATTTAAAATAAATTATATTCAAAGGCATGGTGTGCGTGTGTGTGTCCTGTGTCATGTGTGTGTGTGTGTGTGTGTGTGTGTGTGTGTGTGTGTGTGGTGTGTGTGTGTGTCAGTGAGGGTGTGTGTGTGTATGTGTCGTGTGTGTGTGTGTGTGTGTGTGTGTGTGTGTGTGTGTGTGTGTGTGTGTGTGTGTGTGTGTGTGTGTGTGTGTGTGTGTGTGTGTGTGTGTGACCAATGATAGTTCACCACGTACAGGAGGAACTCAGGGTGTAATCTTGATGGTGAGGCAGGTGCACTGCTCATTCCATGATAGTGTCCTGGAACAACCGGTAGGCTAAGTTTGCTCTCTGTGTTTTTATGTGTGTTATATGTTATGCTGTTGAGTTAAGTGTATTTCAGACTTTTTGCCCCAGATGGGTTGAAGGCTGCTGCTAGTCAATAGGAAAACAGATGTAACAGGTATTTTAATGTTCATTTGTGGAGTTAAAATTAAATAAATGAAACTTAAAGATGACTGCATTGGTTCAGATTAGTTTTACATACAATGTATGTTGTATGTTGAGACATGTCTAAGACGATTTTCTGTCATGACAGGCAAAGTTTGCTGAATCTACAAGTATTGCAAAACATTGTCCGAGGTGTAGTTGGATGGAGTGTTAAACACTATGTGGATTAAGTGGCTATGTTTAAACATATATTGTTATTGAATATGATCACTGGCTTTGCTGTGTTTTCGGTCATTGGTGCTCAGAGTATTTGCATTATTTAAAAGTTCACTAAAGATTAAACTTGAAGATTTAGAAAGTTAGTAAAATCTTTCTTCTTGCCGTAGGCTTGTCAACATTAAGGAGCTCAGTTGGAACAGTAATAGTTTGTACATTCACACACCTTGAATTGTTATCTGCTTAATTTGCCTTGTACCTTAGTGTATCTTATTTTACTAGCCAAACGTGCTTCACTATGGCTGCTCACGTTTGAATTTTAATCTTTAAAGTGAATATAGCCAACTGCCTATTTAAATATCACTATCTCAATGCCATTTTACGCAAGGATATCTACGTTCATTAAACATTTCCTTTGTGTGTGTGTGTGTGTGTGTGTGTGTGTGTGTGTGTGTGTGTGTGTGTGTGTGTGTGTGTGCGTGTGTGTGTGTGCATGTGTGTGTGTGTGTATGTGCACTCTTTTCTGCAGCACCACTGAAATGGGTGGACCCCACAATTGGGCAAAAACAATGTGGGCCCCTCCAAAGGAGAAAAGTGAGTATGTGTGTGTGTGAGAGTATATTGGCGCTGAGAATGCTCACTTTTGAATTTTAATCTTTAAAGGGTAGAGGCTGAGTGCTGCCAATTTAAATATCACTATCTCATTCTTATTTTACACGAGGAGTAAATAAGAGGAAATAGAAGTTGTGTTCACTGACATTTTAAGTGTGACATTTATTGTTTTCATATACTGTATGTTAGACTCCTTTTCCCTGGCTGGGTTAAAAGTGTCATGTTGTCGTTAGGAAAACAGAGATTACAGATATTTAAATGTTAATTAACATATGGCTGCTCTTGTCCGCACAGTGAATATATCCAACTGCCTATTTAAATATCACTATCTCAAAGTCATTTTACACAAGGATGTCTCATTCACTAAAAATGTCCTTTGTGTGTATGTGTTTGTATGTGTGTGTGTGTGTGTGTGTGTGTGTGTGTGTGTGCACACTCTTTTCTGCAGAAAACTGGACCCCACAATTGGGCAAAACAATGCTGGCCCCTCAAAGGAGAAAAGTGAGTATGTGTGTGAGTGTGTGTGGTGTTATTGTCTCTGTTCAACTCTGTCAGCACTGAGAATGCTCACTTTTAAATTTTAATGTTTAAAGGGTAGAGGCTAAGTAGTGGCTACGTGCTGCCAATTTAAATATCACTATCTCATTCTTATTTTACACAAGGATAGTTGTATTCACTGACATTTTAAGTGTGACATTTATTGTTTTCATATATGCTAGACTCCTTTTCCCAGCTGGGTTGAAGGCGGCTGGTTGTCGATAGAACAACAGACATAACAGGTATTTAAATGTTCATTAACGTACTTTAAATAAACTACATTAATTAACCTTATAGATAACTGCATGTATTTGGATCAAATTTGTTTTTCATTGTCTGTTGTATGTTGAGACGTCTAAGATGATTTTTCAATTGTTTTTTAAGCTTAAACAGGAAAATTTCAGATTTGATGGTAACTTGTTTTAAACATGTGTAAGTCATTGTCCGAGGTGTATATGAATGAAGTGTTTAAAACTATGTGGATTAAGTGGCTGAACATATATTGTTATTGAACACTTCAGCTTTGCGTTCCGGTCCTTGGTGCTGAGACTATTTGCATGTTTTAACAGTCAACTAAAGATTAAACTTGAAGATTTTGAAAGTCAGTAAAATCTTTCTTCTTGCCGTAGGCTTATCAACATAAAGGAGCTCAGTTGAAACATTAATAGTTTGTACATTCACACACCCTGGATTGTTAAGAATTGTTAAGAATAAATGGACTGTATAAACAATGTTAGACATTGTCCGAGCTGTAGAGGGATGAAGTGTCAAAAAAACTATGTGGATTTTGCTAAGTTTTTTAAATGTATTTTTATTGAACATGATAACTGGCTTTGCTGTGTTCTCAGTCTTTGTTGCTCAGAGCATTTGCATTTTTAACTGTCCACTGTAGATAGTTTTTTGATACTTAGTAAAATATTTCTCCTTGGCGTAGGCTTATCTAAATTTTAGGAGTTCAGTTGAAACATTAACAGTTCGTACATTCACACACCCTGGATTACTATCTGCTTAATTTGCCTTATACTTTAGTACATCTTGTTTCACTAGCCAAACGGGCCTCACTATGGCTACTCTTGTCCGCACAGTGAATATATCCAACTGCCTATTTAAATATCACTATCTCAAAGTCATTTTACACAAGGATATCTCAGTCACTAAACATGTCCTTTGTGCACTGTGTGTGTGTGTGTGTGTGTGTGTGTGTGTGTGTGTGTGTGTGTGTGTGTGTGTGTGTGTGTGTGTGTGTGTGTGTGTGTGTGTGTGTGTGTGTGTGTGTGTGTGTGTGTGTGTGGTGCACTCTATTCTGCAGAACCACAGGAACAGGTGGACCCCACATTGGGCAAAAAACAATGCGGACCCCTCAAAGGAGAAAAGTGAGTAAGTATGTGTGTGAGTGTGAGCGGTGATCTTGCCTCTGTTCAACTCTGTTGGCACTAAGAATGCTTACTTTTGAATTTGAATTGTTAAAGGGTAGTGGCTAAGTAGTGTCTAGTTGCTGCCCAGCATGCTATTGGCTGTGTGTCTGTGAACTTTCTATATGTTTTTGTTGTACAATTCTGGATGCACGGCTTCAAGTGGATGTTTCTCTCCTGTCTGGAAGTCTTGGCTCCACACTTTACTACAATATAATATTATTGGGTTTCTTACTGAATTTATAATTAAGAATTGCTGACAACCTTTTCATCTACTGGCCAATTCTAAATGTTCAATGTACATGTTTTATTATGTGTTGGCTGTATTAATTTGCAACCATGCACTGTTTTTTGTTTGACTTTGTGTAATCTTGATCGTGAGGCAGGTGCACTGCTCACTGCATGAAAGTGTCCTAGAACAACTGGTAGGCTAAGTTTGCTGTCTGTGTTTTGATAAGCAAGATATATTATGCTGTTGGGTTAAGTGTAATATCTATTGTTTTAGACTTTTTGAAAAGGGCTGGTTGTCGTTAGGAAAACAGACATTACAGGTGTTTTAATATTCATTTGTGTAGTTAAAATTAAATAAATTAACCTTATAGATGACTACATGTTTTCAGATTGTTTTTTCAATGGATGTCGTAAGTTGATCCATGTCTAAGACGATTTTCTTTCATGACAGAATCTGAAACAAGAGGCACAATGTAATAATCGATCGGAAATTATGAACAAATGTTAGACATTGTCCGATATGCAGAAGGATGTGGATTTTGCTAAATGTTTTAAATGTATTTTTATTGAACATGATAACTGGCTTTGCTGTGTTCTCAGTCTTTGGTGCTCAGAGTATTTGCATTTTTAACTGTCCGCTGTAGATACTTTTTTGATACTTAGTAAAATATATCTCCTTGGCATTGGCTTAACACAATTTAGAAGTTCAGTTGTAACATTAACAGCTCGTACATTCACACACCCTGGATTATTATCTGCTTAATTTGCATTTTACCAGATAATATTTTGTATTCGAGGGACACGTTTTGATCATGCGCACACGGTACACTCACCAAAAGTAAGGACAATCTCTCACTGCCTGTCTGTCTGTGTGTCTGTGTGTCTGTCCGTCTGTCTCAAGTCACTTCAATTTACTTCACTACCATATAATAATATAGTATTGGGTCTCTTATTGAATTTAGAATTTTTACCCAGGTCCTAATTGGAATGTATCTTTTGACTTAATAAAAAGCCCTTCTCCTTTTCTCTGTCAGCTCACTCAAAGCAACGGCAAAGTTTCAAGATGAGTTGATATTCACGCCCACTTATGTGCACTGTTTCGTTTTCTGGATTATTATAATATTATCATGTTAAATGCATTTTTTAGATAATTTGATTTTTTTTAAAGGTCAATAATTTGGTCTTTTCCCTATTTACAGTTGTAGGGGGGAAAGGAGAACGAAGGCATCTGCAATCAACAGACACTAGACCTCTTTGTCCTTCAGACACAACAGGGGCTGTGTATATTCTTTAAAATAACCTCCATGTACTTTCCCCAGGATATTTAAATCACACATAATATTTTAATTTTACAGGTGCATTTCACAAAATAGGAATGCCATGAGAAGGTTCATTTTTATTCTGTTGGGTTTGGCTCAATTTACAACTCTGTTTCTTACCATGGTCCTGTGAGAATGGTTCATTAATTGTACATATGATACAATGTACAATATCAAAGGCATATGATTGTTTGTGTTTCAGTTTAGAAACAATAATTTGTTTTAGATTTTGACTGCCTTTTTCAAAACCATCTTTTGAAATATTCCAATATATATATATATATAATATATATATATATATATATATATATATAATATATATATTGGAATATATTGGAATATATATATATATATATATATATATATATTCCAATATATTCCAATATATAATATATGTGTATATATACTATGTACACACAGTAGGCTATTTATATAATATTTTTTCTTCTTTTTTTGAAATGATTATCATTTTAATTAATTGTATGTATTTTTTGACACCCTAATTATGCCTGTGTATCACACTTGAATAATGAAAATCTTCTTGAGTGCTTCTTTTAACTGCATTTTCTGCAAATATACACAGACATATCGACACATTTAAACATATTTCTGTCCGCCACTCACCTCAGTACTGCACTAAGATGTGTGTAGGTTTCACATGCATGTTTATCATCTTATCAAACCATGAAACAGACCTTCTGTAGTGCTATACGTGGCTTTTAGCAATGGAATAAATATATGGAACAATATAATAAAATATATGTAGGTGCCTGTAGGGGGTTTCCTTGTCTAAAATACACTGTTCTCATACCTTGAGTAGTGCAGGGGTATTCTATAAACAGGCCTAGTGTTAATGGGCTGGTGGTGAGTGGCTGTTGAGGTAAGTGATAACAGGTGAATGAGGAAGTGTGGTAGGTACAGTTGGGGACAGAATTATTAGCCCCCCTATGAAAAAAAAAAATGTAAAGTATTTCCCAAGTGCTGTCAAACAGAGCAAGGCATTTTTATCACAGCTTTTCCAAACATCTTACTTTTATTTTGGATGATTACATTATTTTTACTTTGCAGACAGAAACAAAATTATTTCACAAAAAACAAAAACTACCAGGGTCACTCTTTAAAAAAAAAAAGTTCATAGAGGGGCTAATAATTCTGTGCTCAACTGTAAGTCGGGGGCATCTGGTGGATGTTACGCGCTCCCACCTTTCTGCTCCTCCCTCCTCTTACTCCTCCACTCTCTCTCTCTCCCAGGTGTCCTGGGGCCTGATTGGTGGCAGGCGCTCCTGCTCCTGTGGGGCTTAAAGGCGTGGCCTGTGCCGGTCTCCCTCTCTCTCTCTCTCTCTCTCTCTCTCTCTCTCTCTCTCTCTCTCGGCTGGTGACCTGCTGCGTTTTCCTGTTGTTTCTTTAGTGTTATGGTTTAGTTAATGGGGGGCTGCTAGGTGGTGTTATTTTACTTTGATCGTAGTTTTAGAGGGGCAGGGTTATAGGTTAGTTGGAGGAAGACCTGGGCAATACTGTAGTCCAACTGTGGCCGCCCCAGGCTTCCTCCCGTTTACCCTTTTTCTTTTGCAGCCTCCGAATTGAGTTGAGTTGTGGGATTGGTTTAATAAATTACAGTATGGTTTAAACATTGATTCATCGTTTCATTGTGGTTTATTTCATGTTTACAGGCCGGTTAACGAGCCTGGTATGGCCGGCCGTAACAGTGGACAGTCTGAGAATGGCCGGCCTGGGGAGTTGGGACAAAGTACAGGGCCTGAAGGAAGTTTGAAATAAAAACACACTGGGGAAGGGAGAGAGTGGCTGCAGAAAAGAGTAACTTATTCACAGCAATTACATATTACAGGAGTTGTTTTCTCAGCAGAGCAACAAGTGCAGGTAGATTATTGTAAGGATACAATATCTCAGAGCTCCACTATATATTAAAACAAGCAGGCTAAGACACATTACATACGTACTTCTCATTGTCTGCCTCACAGTCCCATGCTGTTCAACTCAGCCAGCCTTTAGTCTTCCTGTCTCTCCCTACTGTAAACCAAATGTATGACATTTAAATCTCTACCTCCTGTGGTTGAGATGTGCCATAAATATGTGATGTTCATTATGGTCCGGCATCACTCTTGACTGCCTGCCTTGCGTGAAGAGTCACTTGTGATCCTTGCGAGTAAAACTATTATTTGAATTAAAGGTCACATATTATGCTAAATGCACTTTTTAAATGTGTTCTAACATATCCATGGGTCCACGGTGTGCCTAGAGACTGCCAACATATTAAAAAAAATAACAATCTCTCCTTTTCTCACTCTCCCCCTTTCTGAAACCCCCACCCCTTCCCCCCAATATACTCCAGTCAGAATTATCCTCGTTTCTGACCTCAAAAACTGGAAAGGCAGAAGCTTCCACTGTGCAGCCCACACCCCTATTTGTTATTGGTCCAAGGCCCTGACAGACAGAGGGCGAGGCGTATCTGGCTTCGCTTCCGGACAGGGGGCGGGGGGAGCTCAAATATTGTATATTTACGAGGGGAGCAGCAGCTCTTTTTAAAAAATAGGCCATTGTGAGATTAGCTGAACATCAGCATTGTACAAAAAATTATCTGAACATTTTTTTCAGCAAATAATTAAAGAAAAACGCATTAGGGACCACTAAGACCATATAATATGGTGTATAATAGAACCGAAAAGTGTATAATATGGGAGCTTTAAACACTCATGCTAGACTTTATACAGCCGGTATTGTCTGATTATTTTCTCTCTGCATTATGATCTGCTATTTCCCTGTGTGTTCCACTAAGTGTGTCTGAGCCTACGAACAGACAACAGCCTCATTAACCACGTTAACATGCACAGTATACTCAGATTAAGGTCCACAGTCCTATTAAAGGTGTAGTCAGCGATTCTGGATAATGCTTGTTGTCAAAATCAGTGAACTCTTCCCTCTACAACCACTGGAAAGGGTGGACCCCACAATTGGGCAAAAACGATGTGGACCCCCCAAAGGTGAAAAGCGAGTATGTGTGTGAGTCGGCGATATAGTGTGTGTGTGTGTGTGTGTTTGTGTTTATCACAGAGCTTCAGGATAAACTGACAGATTTGATCTTGCCTCTGTTAATACTGTGAGTATGCTCACTTTTGAATATGAATTCAAGTGCAGGTAGATAATGATCTGCTATTTCCCTGTGTGTTCTGCTAAGTGTGTCTGAGCCTATATGGACAGACAACAACCTCCTTGACCACGTTAACATGTGAAGTATATTCAGATTAAGGTCCACAGTCCGGTTAAAGGTGTAGTTAGCAATTTTGGAGAATTCATTGTTGTCAAGTACATTATATACAAAAATATAAATTGTCATTAAAGTAAGCAGCAGAAGTGTAAAATACAGTATGGATATAACACTGTACTACTTACCGACCCACAGCAAAAGGAGAAGCAACCAATTAGCCATCACTGTCTTTCACCTTCTAATAACTTTCTCTCTGTTCAAGCAGCAGCAGCTACCACTAACTCCATACAGGTTTATCAACACAGTCTCATTGGCTGCAGAGTTTCACACACATTATTGCAAAGTTTGTATCACTTTGAGCAGCTCCTGCCTTTGCCTTCCATGAAGTGTCAGCAGGTATTCACTCTGTATTGTATGTCATTCAGATGATTTGGGAATTTTGTTGAGAGACAATTGCACTGCAATGTTGATCCATTTATACAATGCCGATGAACGCAGGGGCGACTGTGGCTCTGGTGGTTAAGCTGGTTGGCCAATGATCCTAGGGTTGGCGGTTCGATCCCAGCCCGGCCACTTGTGTCATGGTCGTTGTGTCCCTGGGCAAGACACTTCACCCACCTTGCCTCGTGTGAATGTGTATGACTGCTGTATGTTTGAGGTGGTGGTCGGAGGGGCCGATGGCGCTGAATGGCAGCCTCGCTTCTGTCAGTCTGCCCCAGGGCAGCTGTGGCTACTACGGTAGTTTACCACCACCGGTATGACTGTGTGTGAACGAATTGTACCTGGAACCCTGTAAAGCGCTTTGAGTATCTTGAAAGGCGCTATATAAATCCAAGCAATTATTATTATTATTATTAAATATCTATCTTATATATTAATAACTGTCTTCATTGAGTGGTTCACACAACACACATGGGAATTTAATATTTTCTGACAGATAACTTCTAGTTAATAATATTAATTAATAGTTTAGTTTTATATAGGACCTTTACAGCAACCCAAGAACGCAAAAGTACAGGAGGTTGAAAAGAAAATAGTAACTTGAGCAAGGGCTGAAAAAAAAATAAACAGTTAAAAATCTCAAAAGAAACTGGTGGCTTAATTAAAAGGGACAAAGTTAACAGAGGCCAAATGCCTTAGTAAAAAGACGACTAAAGTTATTCCTGACTGTATGCTGAGTGTGTAGGCTGAGGGGCAACACAGTTCTACACATGTATGCAATTATTTGATTTTTATCAGATGAGAATGACGCTGGAATTTGAAGCAGAATCTTCGAGAAAAGTCAACAGCTAATTAATTAAAGTATATGCGGACGACACACTATTTTATATAAACAGACCACAAACCCTTTTCTCAAAAGTCCAAATTGCCTTGCCCTCTCCTCTGAAACTGTTTAATTTTTAATACACAACAAAAGCACACTAGGACTAGGATTACTTGGATGCCATCTTGTATTAGCAGATCTGCATACTATTTAATATGTATTGCCTATATTTCAAGCACTCAAGATTAGTCTTGATGTTGATACAAGTAATGGATGGGGTAACATTAATGGATTAGGGCCCAACCTATTAGGGTTGTTGGACATGGTAGCTGTTTGATTCATTGGTAATTCAGTATAAAGCAGCTATAATTCACAGTATTACAATATCTACCCATCTAATGACAATACACCCCTCTTGGCAGCGACAGGCAGCTGTATTCAATGAACAAACTTTAAAAACCACTATGAATCACCTTAATTAAATTGTTTTTATTTTCACTTTTCTAATGTCTATTCTATACTTGATATATTTTATTCTTGATGTATTTCATGACCCTGCAAAGCACTTTCAATGGCCTTGTGTCTGAATTTTGCTATATAAACAAACTTGCCTTGTCTAACAATCAAAAAACTAATAACAATCTGTTTAATTATAGGTGTGAGTCATCTTTATTTTATTTCAACAGACACAAACTTGCAGGACAGTCATAATGTTTATCATCATCAGTACTGTTGAAAGAATAGCAGATTGGGATGGTTGTCTCTTTGTATATTTCCCGTACGATGATTGTATAATAACAGGGAGAATCTTTAGATGTGTTTTTCATAACAACATTCCAACAGTAAGAATCTGTAAACATTTGTGAATCAGACCTACTTTCTATAAGAGCCATGTTAAAAATCAAAATTGGTATTATTATTATTTTTTTTATATTTAATCTTAACCAATTATTTGTAAATTCATCAATTAGAAATTTAGTAACTCAACTGTTTTCTTGTTAAATGTGAAATGCCTGTTAAATGAAAAGACGTTTCACAATATATTACACCCTGTTCATTTTTTGATAGTCTTTTCGATCCACTGCAGGTATGCACAGACGTCCATAAATTTAACTGGCATGCTACACTCAGTTACACCAGCGAATGACATGACGCCATAAATCATCTTCATGAACACCACTCCTCCGCCAGAGTCACCCTGTGAAAGAGATGTATATATTGTTTTATACAGACTTTAACATCAAATACTGAAATATTTGATTGTAAGACAGTCTTTTCTCTATTGCCTACACACATTGGGCAAATCATGGGTCAACCTAATTTAATGAATATCTGGTGAATAGGTATCTATTTGTCACATATTTCTTATGTTTAAACACACTTTTCAAAATAGTTCCTACACCTCTCAAATAGAGACAGGACACCTAATTAAATAAACATGTCAACACATTGACACCACTTAGTATCAGCATGTTCTGCAAAATAAATAGGTGACGACCATGTCAATACTCTTTGAAGTGAGTTGCCACAATACATTGCAGCACTGTAGTTTGGTGCTGCAAAAAAACTAAAGTATATATTTTTTTTAAATCTTTGTAATTTTGAGTATAGTTAAATTCAGTTAAGAGAGATTTCAAATAGTACAGTTTATTCCCTAAGTGTCTCAGTATATAACCCAAAGTATAGTATGGTTGTTGTAAGTGCTAAAACAGACTCCAACTTTTAAGGTGCTACAGAGAAGTTGTAGATTTGGTTTCAGAGTAGCAATATCTTCTTCTGTTAAGGGATGTGTGTGGCCTGTCTTTGTAAAAGTAAACTGAATAGAAAAATGTACCAAAGCAATTGAGAAAAAAGTTTAAACTTGTAATGGTGAGTAGAATTGATATACGCTTAGCCAACTCACATTACATGCATCCTGTGTAGAAGATGACCCAAAGAACAGGTGCTGATATTTCTTGGTCTGGAAGAATGAGTTGTTATCGTTGTTCAAAGCTTCCCATTCCTTCCTATAGTCCTTTACCATGAGTGTTGCACATAGGAGAATATCTGATCCTTGAGCTCCTAGATGAGAATAGAAACATTTAGTTTTTACTACATTATCTACTTAACATGCACAAAGAAAATAATTTCAACAACAATGTATTGAAACTCATGCTGACCTTATCATTGGAATCATATAATTGATACTAACTGAAACTGAATTAGCTCATCTATCTGCTTTATTATGAAATGTGTCAATTGTTGTTGGCTGACAAACTTTCAAGAAACATTTACTTAATGTTAATATGTGCAGCAATGTTACCAAACATACAAGTAAGAACACAAACTGCAATAAACTGATAATTGGTATTATAAAATAAGCAACCAGGAACCTTTTTTTGTAGTGGCTCCATGACCTGCAATCTGAACTTCATCTCTGAAATACAATAAAAAGAGGGTAAAGAAACTGTTTTTAGATCAGGTATTTTTATGAGTGAATATTACTCAAAAAACAACAGTAATTACTATTGACATTACAGTTCAAAATTATAATTTTGTAGGAGTTTCACATTCCAAGTTTCTTAGGAGTTTACCTTATAAAATCATTGAAAGGTCACAACTCACATATTAGGTTTGGGTTTGGCAGTACAGTCAGGAAGGCCTATGGGTGTAATCGCAGGCACAGGTGGCGTAGGTAGCTTCAGCAGCATGATGTCATGCTCGTTGTTCCCATCTGGATAAAACTCAGGTGCTGCTGTGATCACCACCTCTGTCCCTGGACCTGGATGCACCCTCAAGACTGCTCTCATAGTCCTACAAATAAGCAGAGGTTAATGTGAAACATCGCTGAATTACTGTATATATGTCAGATTATAATAATATAAGTTAATAAATGATGAACATGAACAAAACTAAAGCTATTTTCAGTTTGGGAGTGCAACAGTTTAGCATGAGATAATGGTTGCTTTAGGACTTTTAGATTGAATCCAAGATATAAATATATTGTTGCTTGTTTTTAAATAAATCTATTTTCTTACGGTTCCCAGCAGTGAGCTGCAGTCACAATCCACTGTTTAGCGATCAGAGAACCACCACAGAGGTGGTTATTATTACCATAGAGTAATTTCACATGGTAGAGATGCTGATCTTAAAGTATTTAGTAAAACTCTGCCTTTCTTACCAAGTTGGATCCGGTTGGCAGTGAGCTGCTGTCAGAATCCACTGTTCATGGATCAGAGAACCACCACAGAGATAACCGTGAGTTCCATTATGCGCCCTCACTTTCACATGGTACAGATGCTCAGTTGGTCCACACGTTTTACCTCCATAGATTCTCTTCTGCAGATCCAGGGCTGTGCTCAGTGTGACGCCTGAAAGAGAAAGTCTGAGAGTTAGAACAGTGGCTGCAACAAAAAGTTGTCTTGTGGGCTTCCTGTGGAAGCCCAGTATCGCTGTATATTTAATTACTTGCTAACATTAATTTGTGTATACTGAGTTCACTTATTAAAACATATTTTTTACACTATCTTTTCCAACATTACATTTCAGCCCAACAGTGCAACCCAAAACACGTCATCTCAGGATAAATTATATTATTATTATTTCATGGTGTAACACTTTGTCACTCATAACACAAACAAAAAGTAAATTTAAAATAACTATCACTGCTGTCTTTATTGATTAATGTATTTTCTTAGCATCAACCAAATTTCATTACAACACCGAGGTAACAATATTTCCAGTGAATTAACTCAACTTAAAATTGCAAGTGTTAAATGCACCAACACTCTCTGAAAGCAAACAGATGGTTAAAGTAAGCAGCAGAAGCTTAAACACTCAGAAGTTGTTCACTCACCGGCACACAGCAGGAGGAGGAGACGAGTCATTCCACCCATCGTTCAGTGTGTGTCTTCCTAGTGAAACACAGACGCCTTTTATGTTGGTTTGGACTGTCCTGCTCAGACTGGGCTTCGAGCAGCCAATCACCTTATAAGGTTTATCAGGTCTT
>CM047506.1:32457746-32477746 GCA_026122265.1 Ammodytes dubius
AGGGGTGTGTGTGTGTGTGTGTGTGTGTGTGTGTGTGTGTGTGTGTGTGTGTGTGTGTGTGTGTGTGTGTGTGTGTGTGTGTGTGTGGGTGTGTGTGTGTGTGTGCGTGTGCGTGGTGTGTGTGTGTGTGCGAGATGGGGCAAATCCCGGTAATTAGGAGAGTGAGTGTGCGTCTGTCTGTCTGTCTGTCTGTCTGTGTGTGTCTGTCTGTGTGTGTGTGTGTGTGTGTGTGTGTGTGTGTGTGTGTGTGTGTGTGTGTGTGTGTGTGTGTGTGTGTGTGTGTGTGTGTGTGTGTGTGTGTGTGTGGTGAAGACAAATTGCTTCTACAGAAAATAAAATGAAAAAATAAATGTTCAGATAAATGATGAATCTTAATTAAAAAACCCTGTGTTATGCCTCGTTTCCACCGAGTAGAGCGGGTCGGGTCGGAGCGGCTCAGAGCGGGACAGCTCACTTTTAAGAATCTCTACCCTTACTGGTAGGGCGGGGTTTAGGCTGGACTGCGATAGCCGCCGCCAGAATGTGGGTCAAACTATCGGGCTGTGGAACAACTGTGGTCAAGCCAGCGGTCTCTTGTTTTTGCTTGGTCAAACCAGCCGCTTCTTTATCTATTCCCCCCCGTGTTGTTGTGAGCACAGAGACGGCTCGGTGCAACTGATAGAGACAGTGAGCGAACAGCGCTGGCTGCGGCAGCTACGTGACATCGTAGCAGTGGGACACAGTGTAGCCAACTGATTAATTTAATGACGAGGAAAAACACCACACAATAAACAGTGCTGCGCTCACATTTTCGCCAAAACACAAGACTCTCTTTACTCTTGCCGAGGTGACTACACATGGCGGAAATGATTATTTCGACCAATAAACGGATGGCATGTGTAGCTCGGCCTTTTCGGCACCCTTTCAGGCGGCTGTACTGAAATTAGGAGCTGCTTAGAGCGGTTAGGTGCGCTTATATCCGTACCCTACCCAACTTTTGGCAAATGAAAAGCCGAAATACCCACTGTCTAGACTGTTTGAGAGGACTGTGTGGGTGAAATGGTTGTATCAAACTTTCTCCGTGGCAACAGTATTTGTTTTTATAGAATGTTCGGGCAGAGAAAACTGTCGTGATTGGTTCAAAATTGTAAACTGGCATGTTGCTAGCTATGGTGGGGGCGGCCTCCTTTGTTCACACACCCTTTGTTTACATACCAGTTTACAGAGCCTAGGCTGTGTATTAACACCAGATTTCCTTCCAGCACACACACAGTACGGACAGGTAGCATATTGTGAGGAGAAATTAACTGATTTTGACAAAATAAATTGACAACAAACGTTCTCCAGAATCACTCAGTGCAGCTACATGGCACAACTAGATTGGATTAAGACTAGACACTCGAACGGACCATGTCACTTGTCTGAGTATACATGGCCTTTCGGAAATCGGATAAATGGCTGTCTCCACTATGCTAGGTGTTCTTATCCGACTTCTCTTGTCTGAAGTAGATCGGATAAAGGTGTTTACATGCAGTTTAAAAGTCCTGTTGAAGTCTTATTCGTTTAGTTACCCGATTATGAGTCTGCATGTAACCGCACTGACTGACTCCACCTTTAATATCTCTAACTTCATTTTAACCCTAACATGATTTGATTTGATTTGAATATTTTATTATTGTGTCATGCATTAGCATACCCAGCCCACTATAGGGCTTACAAGACACCATTATAAAACACAGACAGACCAAAAACCAAAAATAGATGCTAAACAATACTAACATTAACGATACAAACCATCCTGACGTTTCATCCAGGCTTTAGAAACAAAAGAGGCTTCAACTTATAAACATTAAAGGTAAACAAACATTCCATCCTAACAATCCCTGTAGCATCTTAAATCCTTATTTACTGTGTCCCTCATCTCTTGCCGTATTTTGCCTAAATGCACATATAGCTCCGGAAAAAAATAAGTCTGGATTTTTCTTCAATCTTCATCTCTACATAACTTATTGAAAATGTTCTTTAATGACAAAAAATGTATTGGAATTTGGTAGAAATGTTGTCAGTAGTTTATATTATGAAACCACAATGTTCATTCTACTCAAACATATGCCTATAAATAGTAAAACGAGAGACAATGAACATTTGTTGTGGTCTCTTAATTGTTTGCCTGTTATGTGTATGTTTCTCTCCTTATAGGTCAGCGCATTTTGTTCCAAACAGAACACCAATTATTAGCCGTCGCTGTGTGTGTGTGTGTGTGTGTGTGTGTGTGTGTGTATGTATGTGTGTGCGTGTGTGTGTCTGAGTTTGTGAGTGTGTGTGTGTGTATGTGTGTGTCTGAGATTGTGTGTGTGTGTGTGTTTGGTGGGTATGTCAGTGTGTCTGAGATTGTGTGTGTGTGTGTGTGTGTTTGGTACGAATGTCAGTGTGTATGTGTGTGTGTGTATATGTATATGTATGTATGTGTGTGAGTGTGTCTGAGATTGTGAGTGTGTGTGTGTGTGTGTGTGTGTCTGAGATTGTGTGTGTGTGTGTGTTTGGTGCATATGTCAGTGTGTATGTATGTGTGTGTGTGTGTGTGTGTATGTGCGTATGTCAGTGTCTGTGTGTGTATGTCAGTGTGTATATGTATATGTATGTGTGTGCATGTGTGTGTGTGTTTGTGAGTGTGTGTGTGTGTATGTATGTGTGTGTGTGTGTGTGTGTGTGTGTGTGTGTGTGTGTATGTATGTGTGTTGTGTGTCAGAGATTGTGAGTGAGTGTGTGTGTATATGTATGTGTGTGTGTGTGTGTCTGAGATTGTGTGTATATGTATATGTATGTGTTTGTGAGTGTGTCTGACATTGTGTCTGAGATTGTGAGTGTGTGTGTGTGTGTGGCTTGCGGGTGTGCCTGTGTATGGTATGGCAGTTATTAAGGCACCAGTGTAAACAAGCGTTGCACTAATCACACTAAACGCATAATGTTTCCGCTCCGGCGAAGAAGGCTTGTTATGTTGTTTTGACGGAAGCTGGTTTGTGAAGGTGATGGGCAGTTTAGTATTCTACAAGCAACGGCGTCAATCCGAACAAACTTTTTAAACTTTTCACACTTTTGTCCATATTATTATCACAAGTAGCAGCAGCAGCAGCTATTTTGACCGCACACATATATCTTGCTTAAAGGCCTACTTCACCGGTTTGAATATGAAGGTGTATTGAATTCTGAGATCCTATGTAGTATAAATGTGCGAAACAAATTTAAATCGGTTCATCCTAGCCTGAGAAAAGGCAGAAAGAGTGTTTTTTTTAACCCTATATTTCTCTTTCTCGTGACATCACAGAAAGAGAAATGTAGGGTTAAAAAAAAACTTACTTTGTAAATATTACTGTGATGTCTTTTACTATGACATCACAGTAATATTTACAAAGTACGTTTTTTTCTGTTATGTCTGTGTGTTGAGAATGAAGCCGGGCCAGAAGACAATTACCTTAGATCAGTATAGAGGCATGAGGGAAGAGATAGTCTAGCTCTATCCATTTTGTGGGAGATATGTTACTGTTGTGTTTGTTTTACTATTTGTTATGTTATCTTAAAGGTGCTACGAGGAACTATTGGATATTTTTGAAACAGCCTCATTGTTCCGCTGATGATCATAAATTACATGTAACAGTAACAAGACCATCAGTGCAAAGAATACTATTTTTATATAGTTTTTCGTAATGCCTTTGTCATGGGTATACGCTCACCCAGGAACAACAGCTGGCGTAGTAAAAACACTACCGCTTTTGTCTGAAGGGGGGTGCAAGAATTATCACAAACTGAAGGTACCTTGGAGCACCTTTAAATGTTTGTTCGAAATAAATAAAATGTGTTAATTATGTTATCTATTCAACACTTTTAATTAGTCATGCAAGGCAAGATTATTTATATAGCACAATTCAGACACAAGGGAATTCAAAGGGTTTTACAGGGGCATAAAAACACATTACAGTGCTTCCCCTAGGAAATGTGCCAGTGAAGGTGGTCTTTTAAAAAAAAAATCGAATTAAATTAACGGGCGGAATGGTCGGTCGTGAGTCAATGTGAGGCGGGGGGGGGGGTGGATGTGTGTGGGGGGGGGGCTGCCATTGTTAAGGCATAAAGCGCTGGGGGAAACACTGCATTAAAAAAAATTGAGACATAAGAAACTAGTTAAATTTAAGTCTGTGACCACCTTTAAACTATTTTATTTGCTTGTGTTATTTGTGCCTTTGTATATGTATTCATTTTTTAACCTGTATTTCTTTGCATGCCAGGGACAACAGATGAAATCTAGCATTTTTGCTAAAATCTGGCATTTTTACAGTTGTAAATGTTACAGCTGTTCATGAATATGCACTGTCCCTTCAAATAAACAAATAAATAAATTTAAAAAAAATTAAAAAAATTGCATGTAAAAACGACTTCAGATTTTATTTTACAGAAGTAATTTTCAACTCTTCATTCAATGAGGCGACTGTGGCTCAGTTGGTAGAGCAAGTCGGCTGATGATCAAAGAGTTGGAGGTTCGATCCCCGCCCTGCCACCTGTGTCATGGTTGTTGTGTCCTTGGGCAAGACACTTCACCCACCTTGCCTCGTGTGAATGTCGATAGTTAGCCTGCTGCTATCGGTGTATGAATGTGTGTGTGAATGGTAACGTGGGAAAGGAAAACAGGTCTCCCTTGCAAAAGAGTCTTCGGTCTCAATGGGATTTACCTGTATAAATAAAGGTTAAAAAAAAAAAAAAAAAAAAATTAACGCAACGCCTGGGGTCTTGTAAGAGATCGTAAAAAACAAACGAGAAGCAAAAAAAACAGTCAGGCAAATTGTTAAAATTTGTGTGGAAATTAAATGTTCTAAAGTAACTTCCCTTTGCTTTGCCTTGCAGGTTCGCTGCTGTGCCAACGATGGAATCCTACCAACTGCTACGATGACCTCATATTCTTAAACATCTCCATGGAAACCCCCTACATTCCCCCAGAGCAATAACTCCGCCATCTTTGCTACCGAACTAAAATCTCCACGTCAGCAGCTAGTGTCGTGATTTATTTTTTACTGTTAATTTAAAATAATCACGGTCCTTTTCGGGATTGTATTTTTTTGTTAGACTCGCTCGCTCCGTCGGATCAAAAATAAAAAGCAGAGATCGAGTATTTTCACAGCAAGCAAATACAAAAACATGGATGATCAACATAAGCCTTTTTCAACAACATATAAACAGAAAGAGCTGTCACTTAGCGATCAATTAACCCATTCACCTGTGGCTCCTTTCCTAAAATAAAACACAGGTGCGCTCGTCAACCCAACTACGGCATCCCCAGCATGTCAAAATTAACATGTGTTTTTAGTACTCAATAAAAACAAATAACAAATACGTAACTCAAATAACCAAGCCAATTTCATCTTGCTGCATATGAAACAATACATAAAAACATTGCATCAAACCAACATAGGTGTTTAGTACTTAATAAAAACAAATAACAAATACGTAAATCAAATAACCAGTTCAGCGCAGTTTTATTTTGTCATTGTTACAGGTAACGAAACGCTGTCAGAGCAAACACAAACAGGCATAAAGTTTCAGTTGTCCACCAATTAACATTTACATAATTCAATCCAATCTCCAAAAGCCAAATTCATCTCGCATAATCAAACATTGAACATCAAAACCAAAAAATGTCTCTTCTAACACCTACCGACGACATTTTCCTTACCAACGGCACTTGCTTGAATTGCACCAATCATGAGCCTGACCCTCTCCCCGGCTTGGCTGGGGTCTTCATCCCTCTAATCTACGCCATAGTGTGTGTGGTCGGTCTGGTCGGAAACACTCTGGTCATTCACGTGATCGTCAACTACACGAAAAACGAATCGGTCACCAATATCTACATCCTAAACCTGGCTATCGCGGACGAGCTATTCATGCTAGGTTTGCCATTCTTGGCCGTGCAAAACGCCTTGCTACAGTGGCCGTTTGGGTCGCTTATGTGCCGCGTAGTCATGACAGTTGACGCCATAAACCAATTCACGAGCATATTTTGCCTTACGGTGATGTCCGTGGACCGCTATCTGGCCGTGGTGCATCCGATTCGCTCGTTCTGGTGGCGGCGGCCCCGTGTTGCCAAGGCGATCAGTGCGACGGTGTGGGCCGGGTCGTTTGTGGTGGTCCTGCCCGTGGTCGTGTTTGCGGACGTCCTGAAGGATGATGGGAATTGTAGTATCGTGTGGCCGGAGCCGGCGGAGGTGTGGAAGACGTCTTTCATCGTCTACACCTGCACCGTGGGGTTCTTCTGCCCGCTGCTGGTCATCTGCCTCTGCTACCTGCTCATCGTCATCAAGGTAAAAGGCTTTTATAGTGATGTGTATGTGGTTTTTGTTGATTTTTTGTGTGTTTTTTTCCATAAACGATTTTTATTGAGATTTTTCTTTTTTAACAAACATACAAAACATTTAGAACCCCACCCACATATTTATGAATGAGGATATTGATTTTAGCTAATACATTACTTAAAATGTTACACAGTGTCCCCTCAAGGACAAGAACAGTTCTAAATTTCAAACAATGCACCTGAAGACATTCCAACCATGACGCCTCAAGCGATTTTTTGTGTTTTTATGCTTTTTATTAGACAGTTTTTTTTTTGTTGAGTGACAGAGGTGACATGGGGCTCTAACCACTACACCTGCTGATTGTCATCAAGGTACAAGGCATTTATAGTGAGGTTTATGTGGTTTTTTGTTGATTTTTTGTTTTTTTATGCTTTTTATTAGACTTTTTTTAATATTTTTTTGAGACATATATGAAATGACAGTTTTTATTAGACATTTTGTTGAGTGACAGATATGAAATGGGGCTCTAACCACTACCCCTGCTGATTGTCATCAAGGTAAAAGGCATTTATATAGTGATGTTTATGTGTTCTTTTCTTCGTTTTTATGCTTTTTATTAGACTTTTAAATTTTTTTTTAACTTTTTTTTGGAGTGACAGAGGTGAAATGGGGCTCTAACCACTACCCCTGCTGATTGTCATCAAGGTAAAAGGCATTTATATAGTGATGTTTATGTGTTCTTTTCTTCGTTTTTATGCTTTTTATTAGACTTTTAAAAAAAATTTTAACTTTTTTTTGGAGTGACAGAGGTGAAATGGGGCTCTAACCACTACCCCTGCTGATCAGCATCAAGGTAAAAGGCATTTATATAGTGATGTGTATGTGGTTTTTTGTTGATTTTTTGTGTTTTTTATTATACTTTTTTACTTTTGTTTTACTATTTTTTTGAGTGACAGAGGTGAAATGGGGCTCTAACCACTACCCCTGCTGATTGTCATCAAGGTAAAAGGCATTTATATAGTGAGATTTATGTGTTTTTTTTGTTGTTTTTTTTTGTGTTTTTATGCTTTTTATTATACTTTTAAATTTTTTTTTACTATTTTTTTGAGTGACAGAGGTGAAATGGGGCTCTAACCACTACCCCTGCTGATTGTCATCAAGGTAAAAGGCATTTACAGTGATGTTTATGTGGTTTTTTGTTGATTTTTTGCTTTTTATTATACTTTTTTACTTTTGTTTTACTATATTTTTGAGTGACAGAGGTGAAATGGGGCTCTAACCACTACCCCTGCTGATTGGCATCAAGGTAACAGGCATTTATATAGTGATATTTATGTGTTTTTTTGTTGATTTTTTTGTATTTTTATGCTTTTTATTAGACAGTTTTTTTTTTTTTGAGAGAGAGAGAGAGAGACATGAAATGGGGCTTTAACCACTACACCTGCTGATCGGCTGTATGTGTTTTAAAGTAGCTAAAATGAACTTTTAAAATGTTTATGAAACAGTGAAGTGCACACAGTACAGGGACAAGTTGTAGATTGTATCATCGGTATTGTCCAAACATGTATCTTCAGCTTACACCCATTAGCAAAGCACATCACAGCACTTAAAGCTTGGTGACGAAAAGTACAAACTATACACAGGCTCGTAACCTACCTTCAATGTCTTTCTTTTTTTTTAAGATCTTTTTTTGACATTTTTATGCTTTATTGACAGTGTAGAGACAGAGTTGAAATGGGGAAGAGAGGGGGGTGACATGCAGAGAACGACCGCGGGCTGGAATCGAACCCGGGTCCGCTGCTGGCCGAGGCCCATGGGGGGGACGCCTTACCAACTGAGCTATGGGGCGCCCCTTCAATTTCTTTCTTAAACCAGATAACTTATATCATAGTTCCATCTTCCTTTTGTATTATTTTTTTTTTTCTATTCATATTTTTTATTCGCTTTTCTAGTGTTTATTCTATACTTGATGTATTTAAATCGTGATGTATTTTATGCCCCTGTAAAGCACTTCTTTGAATGGCCTTGAGTCTGAATTGTGCTATAGAAATAAACTGGCCTTGCCTTGCCTTCCTATTCTGTTTTCATTAAATGATTTGACTAACATATGTTTTCCCAAGATATTTAGTTTTTTGTGTATTCAAAAACTGTTCCCTTCAAATAAAGTTGCAGAGCAGAAAAGCCCTTTGGGAATGAATGAATGAATGAATGAATGGCTTTAACCACAAACTGAAATAACAAATTGGAACAGAAACTATTATATTTATAATTGGCCTTTGGTCCTGGAGGGCGGTTGTACTTCAGTTGGCCCTGTGTTCTCCTCTATTATTTCTGTGCAGAGATAATGTGTTTTGATTCTGTGGAAGAACAAGGAAAAGCTATCAACAAAAAACACATGAGAAAAGCGACTACATTTATAATAGATTGGATTTCTATAGCGCTTTTCTATAGCCTGGCATTCCCAGACCTGCCACTAGGCGCAGGCAAATTAAATTTGCTGCGCGTGTTGGTCTGGACACCCTCCGTTGAAGCTTATCAAGAATACCAGAAATCTGGTATAACGTTTCAATTGGTTCTATCTAATATGGGCGCGCCAGAGCCCTTTATATGGTGCTCTGGGGAGGACGTAACCGGATGACGACAGTGACGTGCATGCGACGTCGAAGCTGTGATAGTAAACATCAAAGATGGCTGCGGATATGTTGTGTGAGTTTGAGACTGCTTTGGCCTCGACCCTTAACGAATTGGAAGACGGGACTTATAGCTTTCACTAGCAAGTAAGTGGAATGTTCTGTTTTGCCGACCGACAACGGCAAACGTTTAATTGAACAGTTTAACAGCTGTTCGCTAAACGAACGGGGCTTACGTCACTTGTGCATCGCTCTGATTGGTTGTAGTGCTATCCAACTGCGTGCAGTGGCATTTGAAATGCACGAGTAGGAGCCGCCCCTAGAGTTGGAAATTACTATTGATCGTCGCCAGACCCTCTATCGTTCAAGATATCAGGGTCAGGATTTCCAGGCTAGCTTTTCTAGGCACTCAAAGCGCTTTACAGGGTTCCAGGTTCCATTCATTCACACACACAGTCATACCGTTAAGGCCCCTCAGACCACCACCTCAAACATACAGCAGTCATATACATTCACACATGGCAAGGTGGGTGAAGTGTATTGCCCAAGGACACAACAACCATAAGTGGCAGGGTGGGAATCGAACCGCCAACCCTCTGATCATTGGCCGACCCGCTCTACCACCTGAGCCACAGTCGCACACTGTCAGCGACATACTTTGATTTCTTTAAAGCATAAAGTATAATTAATATGCCTAATAATGTGCCAATAGTGTTGATCCACAATAAATTTTTGATATTTAAGGTGAGAAAACATCTGTACAGCAATTATCTGTTTTTCCAATGCTCTGAACCAGAAAGCTTAACTTCTAAAGCATTTACATCAACTACACTTTCCATATTCATTCCTAGCACTATTCTGAAGGTCATTACAGTAGGATTTGGTCATGTGTTGTGTATTGTCTGATTTATGAGACATGTTCTTCTTAAAAACATGCAGAAAATGCATTTTTAAAATACCAAAACTAGTATTTTTTTATTTATTTTCAGTAATCAATTGGCAAAGTTTCATGATGAAAATACACCCTCCCGGGGATCCAACCAGAGACCTCATGGTTACTGGTCGGCCCCCCTTTCCTCTAAGCCTTCCTACCACCCCCTATAGCTCTTCTAAATAACCACCAGACATGAAAACTGTACTGTACATAGGCTGTGCATTTGTACATCCGTTTTATATTTGTCTAAGTGAGTCATGCTTGTGTATTTGTTATTTGGACCTTTACTCCTAGTGGGGCCTCTTGGACCAGATCAATATTGTAAATAAGAAACTGTTCTTAATGTTTTATCTGGAAAAATAAAGGTTTAAAAAAATAAAAAAACAAACAAACAAACAATTCATTCATTTTCTTCTTTTTCTTTCACAGGTGCGGAGTGTGGGAAAGCGTGCTCAGGCCACATCGTCTCGCCGCCGGAAGTCTGAGCGTAAAATCACTCGCATGGTTGTGGTGGTGGTCGCGGCGTTCGTTCTCTGCTGGCTTCCGTTCTACGCTCTGAACATCGTCAACCTGCTCATCGTTTTGCCCAGAGATTTCCGAGGACTCTACTTCTTTGTCGTGGTGCTATCGTACGCCAACAGCTGCGCTAACCCAATTCTCTACGGATTTCTGTCCGACAACTTCAAGCGGGGATTCAGAAAAACCTTGTGCTGCTATTCTTCTTCGCGGCGGGTTAAAAACACCGACAACAGAGTTTGCACGGACGTCCTGCGACCGACAGAGGAGTGGGGCGGCGGTGGGATCGGGCTACAAACGCTAAAACGCGAAGGAGTTATCGACGTGCAAGCGAGAAACTGCGACGAAAATCACGAAGAAAAGAGCATTGAGATGAATGGAAAAGAAGGGGAGGTGCAGATGACATGTGACATGTGCAAATCGGCACAAAATGGCGCCCAAAGTGGACACACGGAGGGGCGGAAAAAGCAGGTTGTCGTGAGGTGTAAGTCTGAGTGTGAGCATTGTGCTGGACAGAGTACACACACACATGGAGAATTATTGGCTGAGAAAGACCCAGTGTGTGAATCTACAGAGGCAGCAGCGTCCTCTAAGGCAAGTACAAGCAGAACAAGGAATTCACAACATGAAGAATTCCCAGACGAAAAATCTACACTCGAGATCAGCTACCTGTAACAGATGCAGACATGTTTGAATGACATTTATCATATTGTTTTATTTATTTATTTATTGATTTGTGTATTTATTTATGTATTTGTTTGTTTGTTTGTTTGTTTATTTATGTATATATTTATTTATTTGTTTGTTTATTTATTTATTTATTTATTTATTTGTTTATTTATTTATGTATTATTCTTCCGGACAATTACACACAATACACAATTTTCTCTTTGCATATTCATACATATTACTTTGTGTTATCGTCCGAAGGGTGGCAGGATATTTATAATTTATTAAGTGCAATTAAGTGTTTACAAAAGGTACTAAGTGTTTTTAGTGGATTTCAGTAAATGCCATTTTAAATTAGTCTCACATATTTTCCCACCAGGGCTGCACAATGTATGGAAAATGTATTGTTATAGCGATAGCAACATTTGCGGGAACACAGATATAACTTGAAATATGTTTTGCTTAAAGTGATCAAGAAATAATTAAGAATAAAAGTAGTTTGTTGGAATGTAAATAATGCATTTAATTTAATTTATTTTTCAGTGTCTGGGGTTTAAGTTGGCAGTAAACTCACTCAAAGCAAAAGGGAAATTAAAACTGTACATCAAAGTATTTGTTTATGTATCGCAAGTGATTGTCGCCATCCTACCACCCCAAAGTGTTATGCAGGAAACACAGGTATGGTGAAGACAGGCCCATTATTAAGATATGTTAGTTACGAGGAGAGAGAGAGAGAGAGAGAGAGAGAGAGAGAGAGAGAGAGAGAGAGAGAGAGAGAGAGAGAGAGAGAGAGAGAGAGAGAGAGAGAGAGAGAGAGAGAGAGAGAGTGAGAGAGAGAGAGAGAGAGAGAGAGAGAGAGAGAGGGGGGGGAGAGAGAGAGAGACTGCCTTTTTTCATTTTATAAAAAAAAAATGAACATACAGTATTATAAAAATGCATTTTCATCATGTTTTATTTTTTTAGATAATATAATGTATCATAAACCAGGTAATTAACAACATATGAACAAATCCTTCTGTAATAACCTTCAGAATAGTGCTGAGAATGATTATGGAAAGTTTAGTTGATGTGCGTGCTTTAGAAGTTGAGATTTCTGGTTCAGAGTATTGAAGAAAAAAAATAATGTTGAGATAATGTCCGTTAAAGATGGTTGTATAGGAGAAATATACAGACGCAAACAGACAAGGTTTAGTCAAATAAACACCTGAATGTACATGTTGGACCTTTGATTTTTACTAGTATGAAAGAAGACATGTTATGGAAGATAAATAGACAACAATCTCAAAGCTGTGCTTGAAAAAATATAGTTTTTTACCTGGCTTGTCTCGGCTTGAAATGAAAAAGTGCTGATTTTACACAAAGGTTATCAAATATGGATGTGTATTTGTCCCTCGAGGGCTTCGGTAACTTTGTTTACTTAATGATCTAATACATCATAGACCATGTTTTGTGTGTGTGTGTGTGTGTGTGTGTGTGTGTGTGTGTGTGTGTGTGTGTGTGTGTGTGTGTGTGTGTGTGTGTGTGTGTGTGTGTGTGTGTGTGTGTGTGTTTTGTATGCGTGTCTGTATGTGTGTGTGTGTGTGTGTGTGTTTTTGTATGTGTGTCTGTATGTGTGTGTGTGTGTTTCTGTGTGTGTCTGTGTGTAAAAACCAGGTACATCATTCACTAGCTTTGTTTACTAAATTATCTACTTCATCAAAGACCATGTTTTTTTTGTGTGTGTGTGTGTGTGTGTGTGTGTTGTGTGTGTGTGTGTGTATGCGTGTCTGTATGTGTGTGTTTTTGTATGCGTGTCTGTATGCGTGTCTATGTGTGTGTGTGTGTGTGTGTGTGTGTGTAAAAACCAGGTACATCATGTGCTGAAATGGCTAATGCACTCTATGAATCACAACTGAACTAATGACCCTTTGGGAGATGAATTATGAATCGCTTCTTTTTTCTTTTACGTCACACAGAAGGTTAATTGAACTGTTTGCCAGAACTGTCTGTTATCTGGTGCTTTTGTGTTATTCACATGAATACTGTGCAAACCCTCTTTTTTTAAGATTATGTTTTGTATGGCTTCATGAATTTGTATGCTTTTATTGTGTAGAGACAGAGATGAAATGGGGGTCAGAGAGGGGGAATGACATGTAGAGAACGACCCGGGCTGGATTCTAACCCGGGTCTGCTGTGAAGAGGACTGAGACTCTATGTGCAATCCTACCTACATGCATAAAACTGGATGGAGATGTAACTTAATCGGTGTATTTCTTTAAAACAGCTGTGCCAATTTATTTTAGCCATTTTCACGTTTAAAAACAACTACTGGCTTTTGCCTTGTGTGCAATATAACACATAACAAGAGTGTCAGTCACCTCAATAGATTAACACAAGTTTTATGTCTACTTTCAGTGTGAGTCATATTGGACCAGAATCGGTTGGTTGTTACAGTTTGTCTGCTCCAAGAAATTACTTTGCAACAAGTCTTAAAGGGCCAGTGTTATATAGAAGAAAACACACACACACACACACACACACACACACACACACACACACACACACCACACACACACACACAATCGTGTCTGTATTCAATTATTAAAGCCTGTTCAATTACGATGAAATATATCACTTTTTTTTTTTACCTAAGAAGACCATGGGCCTGTTTCGCAGATAAGGATTAAACGTACTTCTAGACTAAAATTGTACTTTCAATGGACAATCTCCATTAAAAATGCCATTCAGTCCAGCACTTGGCTTAAACCATGTCTGTGAAACTGGCCCAATGTGTATTTTTGAAGCTTAAGAAAAACAAAATGGATTGGTTATATTACGGTTTGAATCAGAGGATAATAGTATCAGTGTGTTCTTTAAAATGTAATATGGACTTGTAAGGTTTTAGGTATTAGTCAAATCAGTGGTTTAAGGCCTGTTTGCCATATAATTTCTTATACAGTAGCTGTCTTTGACCAGAACAAGTAATGTTTTTTTCTTTAAATACAAAAAAAAAGCCAAAATAGAAATGAACAACTACCATGGTGTACTCTACTTAACAGGTGTCTAAGGACATTGTTTAAACTAAAGGTAAATGTTAAGCCGAAAATAAAAAGTCAAAAAGATGTCATGGGGGGGGGGGGGGGGCGCCCTTAGCTCAGTCGGTAGGGCGTCCCCCCCCCCCCCGAGCTGGGCCCAGCAGCAGACCCGGGTTCGATTCCCGCCCGTGGTCGTTCTCTGCATGTCACTCCCCTCTCTGCCCCATTTCAACTCTGTCTCTCTGCACTGTCAATAAAGCATAAGATGCCAAAAAAAAATCTAAAAAAAAAATGAAGGTCACTTCAGCGCTGCTATATAGTCCAGGAAAGGCTGACATATCTGTTTAAATTGTGTCTGCTTTCCCTGAGATAGAAGTACTGTGTTTTGCGTTAAGATATCGTAATATGTCAGAGCTTTGGTAAAGTATTTAAGCAAATTGTAATGTAGTGGGAGTGGCCTAAATGAATGTTTACAGATATTAGTATGTACATAATATATTTGATATTTAATAAAACCTGGTGTTGTATGCAAACATGTCACTTGAACTATACTGAACATACTTTGGCTGTGTTCGAAAAGCCCTACTAATGTCCTACTCATACTAAAAGACCTACTAACGTCCTACTCATACTAAAAGCCCTACTAACGTCCTACTCATACTAAATTTTGATGTGTACGGATCGATAGGTTACTTTTCCTACTCAACTGCCCCACGATGCATTGCGTCTCCTCAAACGACACAGAGGTTGCGTTCCGAATCGCATACTTTCTACTATTTAGTATGGTAGAAAAAAGATTTAGGATGTCCCGATTCTTGTGGCCAGATTTAGGATGGTTAGAAGTACCCGGATGTCCTACTACATGCGGCCAAGATTGTTAGTGTTGAAAACTGCATCCTATTTGGGCGATTCTGACCCACAATCCAGTGCGCACGTGAAGTGACGTCACATCGACGAAGCCTCCATATGAAAACAAACAGGGATGCGACGGATATAAAAGCAAGAGGCAAGATCAAGCCGCAATGTTATGATGAAATAAGAGAGTAAAGTATGTCCCAATAGTATGCCTACTGCATCCTAATTAGATAATTTTTATCGTTGGATGTAGTATGTAGAATAGAAAAAAGAAAGAGTATGCGATTCGGAACGCAACCAGAAGGTTCTTTATTGCCTCTTTATACTTCAGTGTAAACGGTCCGACGAACCTCGCATACACAATCGATGGTTAAGTAGACAGTATGCAGTATATACATGTTGAGTATGTAGGTGGCAGGACGTTAGTAGGCCGTTTCGAATACAGCCAGTATCTAAACAATGTACAATTGTATATTAGTAAATGACATTTGTGTAAGTGTTGTCATAATGTTGTTCACCAAGAAAAGACTTAAAACCAATAAAAAATAATGTTCCAATTTATTGCAAAATTATTCTTTTCACACACAGAACATTAGAAATGTAACTGACGTCTGTTCACTGGTTCAAATCAGGCTGTGACACAGTGGCAGTGAAAATGAAAGACCAATGCTGCCATCTAGTGGTCAAATACGAGAAGGTAACAAATACTTCACACCCTGCGTTCCAACTTCCCTACGATTTAGAACACCAAAAAAAAAGATTTAGGATGTCCCAATACATGCATGTAAATTGTAGTATGCTGAAAATACATAAATGCCCCACTAACTCCAATAGCATTTTGGAGTATTCGTCTTTATTCTTGACATTTCTCGACATAACGAAAAAAAAAGATAACTTCCTTATCTGATTTTTTTCTCTCTCCTGTCTGTGGCCCTAAAACTCTTCTGTACTTTAGTATGTAGTGTAGTAAAAAGAAAGAGTATGTGATTTGGAACATAGGGGACAGACTCAAATGAATTCTTGAATACAGTATAAATAGTTTTAAGAAAAATTCCAATTTGTTACTTATTCACACGATGGGCACGTTGTATATATGTGCACTTTATATCGTCTCGCAAGTTTTGGTATGATACAGTTAAAAAAAAAAATCTAGATTTTTGGCCAAGAATTCAACATTTCTGTTATTGTAATAATTTCAAATTTTACAGTTTTTCATTAAAGACCTACTTCACCGGTGGAAATATGAAGTTGTGTTGAACTCTGAGATCCTATGTAGTATAAATGTGCTAACATTTTAGAAATCGGTTCATCCTAGCCTGAGAAAAGGCAGAAAGAGTGTTTTTATGGTCTCACTGTCTAACCCTACATTTTCCCATGTGTCACATCACACTAGTAACAATGTAGGGTTAGGATTAACAGGACAGCTGGGCCAAGGGAAGACTGAGGGAAGACTGAGGGAAGAAAAACCTCATTCATTATATTATAATAGTGATTTTATAATGATAGAACGCCGGCTCCGTATGGGTGAAGTATTCCTTTAACTAATTGATGGATTGATTGATCATCATCATCATCAACCTTTATTTAAACAGGCAAAAATTGCTAAGAAACAAAGTCTTATTTAAGCAATGGCCTGGTAGGAGGTGAAGGACCTCCTGGGGGGAAAGGGGAGAGGGAGAGAACAAGACAACACTATTGATGAGTGTGTCTTCTTCACTCTGGGACAGTGTCTGTGATCCACTTGAGGTAGGGCGGGTTTCCCTGGTCGATGGGCAAACTGATCACCTCAGCCACTTCATAGGGATGGTGAGAGCTGGAGAGAGACAATGAAGTTCATTTTCAATTTATTCACTTTACTGCATATTGCAAATACTGTAAACAATGTTCCTCATATTGCACATTTAAATGTATTTACTTTATATATACCGTTTTGTTTTGCACTATTTAGAAGGTATGTATTGTGATGATTATTTATCTTATTTTACCTAATTTGAACCTTTTGTACTTATTGCACCATGGGTGTTGTTTCATCAATGTGGCTTAAGGCACTTTTTTTTTTAAACAGAATTTGGATTGAAAAAAAACCCAAAAATACAGACGATAAGAGTTTGGATCAGTACATTGGTTTGTGCTTTCAGTCCTAAATGTGATTAGTGGATTGCTGCCATATCTGACCCAACAACAGCAAATATTAGGGGCTTTTTTTCTGCCCTGAGTTTAAAACCGAAAACTTACCGGACGTATTCAGAAAGCGCGGGCACCTTGGAACTTCTGGTTTTGATCATCTAAACAACAGAGAGACATGATGTGATTGATGAGATTTCCCCAAAACTATTCAGAAAAAAAACTATCAATGACATTTAATAATGTAATCAGTAAAATACCCAAAAAATAATCCAGTCCAGGGGAGAACGGGGTAAGTAGGCACACTTTTTACTCTACTGAGAATTGCTCATCACCTAAACATCTTTCGATAGTCATTCCTACATTACATTGAAGCTTAAAGCTCCGAGATATAACGATTGTGACAACCAACCCGTGTGACAAAGTACCCCGTTCTCCCCTATAGTGCGATATTGTAGCGATGGGTAGCCTATGTTTATTTTCCTGTTTTATGATAAGGACTAAAAAAAATATAATACATAAAAATATTAAATTAGCAATATTAAAATGCTTAGTCAACACTCACCAGAAGCACCTCACTGTCTTCCTCTATTTTCCCCTGCCATTCATATCTGGAGGATAAAAAAAAAATGCATAAAAATTCATAACAGAAGTATTTCAAATAATACCTGAGAAAAGACATGATGTACGGGTTGAAATCACACGCAGATCAGTCTAATAAAACAAGTAAAGAAGCTAATTTCAACCGTACACAGATGTGACGCCTGGGATTATGTTGACGCAGGCAGCTAACTTCTTTTCCACAATGCCCCTGTGAGACAAAAGGAAATTAAGTCACAATATTAATATGCATTGAAGAAAATTTCAAATCAACATTTACTTCATCCTGTATTCTATAATAAAGTGATTGAGAGTATTTATTAACTGAGAAAAACCTATTAATTAACTTTAAGAAAATCTATTTCAAAGAAGAAAGCAAAAGCAATTAACTTCACACAATAACTTTTAATCAGTGTTGTAACCAGGAAAATTAAAAAACACCCTCACACACACACACACACACACAGACAGAGAGACAGAGAGACAGAGAGACAGAGAGACACGGCAGACAGACACCGACACACACACACAGACACACACACACACACACACACACACACACACACACAAGACAGAGAGACACGGCAGACAGACACCGACACACACACACACACACACACACACACACACACACACACACACACACACACACACACACACACACACACACACACACACACACACACACACACACACACACACACACACACACACACACACACACACACACACACACACACACACACACACACACACACACACACACACACACACACACACACACACACACACACACACACAAAACACACACACACACACACACACACTCACCTGGCCAGCTCTTTAGCCACGGTGTCGTTGGGACATGTGACGAAGGCGGTGGAGTGAGTGCCAGACACGTAGCTCTCTGAGGCCATGACGGAAAACGCTCGAAGACCAACGGAGCGAAACACGGGGAGAGAGAGAGAGAGCAAGACGGGGAGAGAGAGAGAGAGCATACACCCAGACAGCAGGACTGACTGGGGGGGGGGGGAGGGGGTTGGGGGGTGGGGGTGGGGAGAGGGGGGGAGAGAGGGGGTGGGGAGAGGAGGAGAGAGAGGGGGAGAGAGGGAGAGAGAGAGTTAAGTTAATAGACGGGGAGCGAGAGAGAGAGCATACACCCAGCCAGGAGGACTGACTGGGAGGGAGGGGGGAGAGGAGGGGGGAGAGAGAGAGGGAGGGAGAGAAAGAGAGAGAGAGAGGGGAGAGGGAGGGATAGGGGGAGAGAGAGTGGGAGAGAGAGGGGAGCAGAGAGACAGACAGACAAAGAGAGAGAGACACAGAGAGAGGGAGAGAGAGACAGACACACAGACAGAGACATACAGACAGGCACATGGAGGCAGACACAGAGAGCGAGGGGAGGGGGGAAGAGAGAGAGAGAGAGAGAGAGAGAGAGAGAGAGAAAGAGAGAGAGAGGGGGGACACACACACATGTATATTTTCAATTATACATAGACTAAGATTAAAAAAAAAGATGTATGTAGGCCTATAACAAATCATTTTCTTCAGTATTTGAGAAATATTCAAAAACATTCTTGTTTGTTGCTAATTTAGAGACAGAGTACACACACACACACACACACACACACACACACACACACACACACACACACACACACACACGCACACACACACACACACTCAACACTCACCACAACCAAAGCTTTCAAGGATGTGCCTGGCAGTGATTCTACACCCGGAAGTCCAATGCGCATCGCCTGAGAGTGTCAAACACAGAAAAACGTTTCTCAAGACAAAAATATTCACACTCACACACATGCTGCAAAGTTTAAAAGGTTTGAAAACTGCTACAGGCTTCCCCAAGGTGCAGTGTGTAATATGACATCATCAAGAAAGTTCTACAAAGTTCTAGAATGCAACGCTCCCTGGGTAACCCCAACCCTTTAGAATAATAACAGAAGCTACAGTGGCCTTCAAGGACAAGAACAATTCTAAATTTTAAACAATGCACCTGATGACATTCCAACTATGACACTTTCAAGATTGCGGCACTAGGCCTTGGTCCAAAATATGCAGAAATATGGACATATATGAGACCCTTTCTAAAGGAAAAAAAAATAATTAAAAACATTTTTTTAGCTATTATGCACTAAATGAAATGTACTTGTGGATATTATAATTACATTTTACAAAATCTGCTAGGAAATAAAAACCCAAAATTATACACACTGCAGGTTTAAAGGAACGTTTAATTTAAGCCTTTTTTAATGCCACTCAGAATGATTATAACCGAAAGTGTGCAGAAAAGATATATAACACTATCAATTGCTTTGGGTTAAGGACA
>CM047506.1:32490246-32495246 GCA_026122265.1 Ammodytes dubius
AATGAAACACAAACAAACAAACCAAATAAAATATAATTTTCACATTCTAACAAACTTTATAATAGGCTATACTACTTTTCAAGATTATTTTTGGGCATTTTCCAGCTTTATTAGATAGTACAGAGTTGAAATGGGGAGAGAGAGAGAGAGAGAGAGAGAGAGGGGGGGGGGGGGGGATGACCTGCAGTAAAGGTCCACAGGTCGGATTTGAACCCGCGACCACTGCAACGAAAGCCGGAGCCAATATGGTAAGCGCTCTATCCACTACACCACAGGAGCGACCCAGAATATATTAAATTTAAACAGAAATGACCATGTTGAATAATATGCAAATTAGGTCTGCATTCAAACTGATTCCAGGCAATGTGCTGTATCCCACCCACATTCACTTTCGACATCTACATTTGCATATATACTGAAATAACATAATCAAACCAAAAATCAAATGCTTTACTTTTAAAATTGATAAGATGGCATCATCCACCACTGCCTCAAGTCTTTCCACAATATCAAGTGATGAGGTGAAGATGTATTTTAGTTATTTAATCTATAGTACTTCTTCTTCTTCTTCTTGGTCTTCCAACAGGTGCATTTCCCCAGGACGCCCACTATATATAAAAACGTTAAGTTTGTCCGTTCTGTGCTACTGTAGAAATATGGCGGTGCAACATGGCGGCCTCAGCGCCCCGCTCCTATGTAGATATAAAAGGCTCATTCTAAGGTAATAAAAAAAAAACTTTAATTTTCTATTATATTGCATTGTTGAAAGGCAGCCGGATGGTCAAAAAGTCCATTGCCAACACCTGCTACTACCTTTAAAGGGGCAGTGTGTAATATGACATCATCAAGAAAGTTCTACAAAGTTCTAGAATGCAACACTCCCTGGGTAACCCCAACCCTTTAGAATAATAACAGAAGCTACAGTGGCCTTCAAGGACAAGAACAATTCTAAATGTTAAACAAAGCACCTGATGACATTCCAACTATGACACTTTCAAGATGGCGGCACTAGGCCTTGGTCCAAAATATGCAGAAATATGGACATATATGAGACCCTTTCTAAGGGACAAAAATAATAATTAAAAAAAAAAATGTCAGCTATTATGCACTAAGTAATGTATATAATGTACTTATAGATATTATAATTACTTTCTACAAAATCTGCTAGGAAATAAAACCCAAATTCTACACACTGCAGGTTTAAGGGCAAACTCAAAACCTACCTTTTTAGTCAGGCTTTTTAATCACAGAACTTGTTTGTTTTATCTTTTAGATTAAACAACCTACTGTTTTTATCTATCTTTTATAGCCTATTTTATTTATATATGTAGTCTGCTTTTATTTTCTATATATTTTATTTTTTCTCTTCTATGTATTATTTCTAATGATTGTTTTTGCATGTATGAATATATCTTAGTGTGTCCTGGGAGGGGGGATGGGGGGGGGGGGGTTGTTTTAAGCACTTTGTTGTTGCGGTGATGACAGGCAGACAGGCAAGCAGGACCCACATGCAGAAAGTTTCAAGTGAGGGTAATTTATTGTCCAAAAAAAACACAAAAACTCCAGAAACGCAAAAAGGCACAAAGGCAAGGCAAGGCACATGGAACACAGGAACATACAGGGACAGACTCACCAACAGGTACAATGCTCGGACAGGGAACAAAGAAACACTGGGAGTTATATACACACACACAAGACAGGGTAGACAACGAGGGACAGGTGAAACACATTAGGGGAGGGAGCAGTAATCAAACAGGAGGGAAACTTGACAGGACATGGGGAGGAACAAGACAGACGTACCAAAATAAAACAGGAAACACCAAAACAAGACAAGACAAAGACAGACCATGACATTTGTGTTACATTTACCTGTATGAAAAGTGCTCTATAAATAAAGTTTTATTGATTGATTGATATAAGTATTGCCTATAAATGGCAAATAAACCCTCTACAATCATGAATTCCAGTGGTGGTTTGATTGATTGATTGATTCAATTTATTTCAGACATATCAAAAAAAGAAAAATTAAAAGCATGAAAATACAATAAAAAAATATGTTCAAATGATTTCACAAAAGAAATAAAAATAAACAAAAAAATAAACAACTAACATATTGAATTGATATGCCTGAAAAGGAGTAGGAAGAAGTATAAACTTGGTGACAGCATCAAAATCATTTTCTCATCTGCGAGGGGAGCGGGGGTGAAATGAAACATATGACAAGACGACCACACAGAGCACGGACCGCTGACTTTAACAGCCTTTACAACCCATCTATATCTTAGGAACCCATCCGAGCCCTTAATAGCCTGGTCAGGTGTATTTCACACACACACACACACACACACACACACACACACACACACACACACACACGCAGGCACGCAGGCAGGCACACACACACACACACACACACACGCACGCAGGCACGCAGGCAGGCACACACACACACACACACACACACACGCAGGCAGGCACAAACACACACACACACACACACACACACACACACGGGAGGAAACATATGGGACACAAGTGATGAAAGGTGTTGAGCAGTAAGTGTGTGCGTGCGTACGTGTGTGCGTCTCTGTGTGTGTGTGTCTGTATGTGTGGATGTGTGTGTGTGCGTCTGTGTGTGTGTATGTGTGTGTGTGTGTGTGTGTCTGTATGTGTGTGTGTGTGTGTGTGTGTGTGTGTGTGTGTGTGTGTGTGTGTGTGTGTGTGTGTGTGTGTGTGTCTCTCATATCCCCCACACCAGGAAATTAAAGAAACACGTCAGTCTGTTGGAAAACAATATCTGGATGTTGATAATAACGTTGAGACCTTATTGATCTGATCTGTTTGATTCGCCCTGTCTTATATAACAGGGGTCAGAGGTTAAAGCTGGGGTATGTGATTTCTGATTGGTCAAAGTTAACATGAGCTGTACACTTTGACCAATCAGAGCGAGGCTCCGATTCTCTGTTCTTATTGGCTGTTGGGACTGTCCATTCACTTTGCCACAACTTTGTTGGTGTAGAGCGTGTCAGGGAGGGACCATAGGGGAGGGACCAAAGAGAACAAGTGGAGCGGTTGAGGTATTTGGATTCAAATCTCTATCCCAACTGCCATTTTCTCCCCAAGTCCTCCACCCCAGCTTTAATTGTTAACGGTGCAGAGTGTAATATGACATCATCAAGTGGTACAATTCTAGATATAAGAGACCCTTTCTAAAGAACCAACTGTTCCATTCTGTGCCTCTGTAGAGCTGATGACATTCCAACCATGACGCTTCCAAAATGGCGGCGCCCATGCATTGGTCCATGGTATGGAGAAATACAGAGAGCATTCTTTACCCTGATGGTCTTGTTTTGCTGTTACATGTACTTTATGATCATCAGAGGAAAAATTAGACTGTTTCAGAAATATTTAAAAAGTTCCTCATATAGCACCTTTAATATTGTGGTCTACTTGTTGATTACGATTTTATTTTTATTTTTATTTTTTGCAGTGTGCTTGTTATTGCCTTCCGTACCGTGTTAGACACTGAACAAAATGAAAAACAGAAAAGGAAAAAAACATGTTGTGTGTTTTTTGTTCTGCAATTTTAAATTCTGTGTTCTACATTTGACTTGTTGAAAGGGACATTTTTTGCAGTGCGCTTGTTTTTGCGTAAAGTGCTGCTGTGCTGCTGCTGCACACGGAACATCTCTCTCTCTCTCCCTCTCTCTCTCTCTCTCTCTCTCTCTCTCTCTCTCTCTCTCTCTCTCTCTCTCTCCTCTCTCTCTGTATCTCTCACACTCTCTCTCTCTCCCACTGTATCTCTCTCTCTCTCTCCCACTCTCTCTCCCTCTCTCTCTGTATCTCTCACACTCTCTCTCCCACTGTATATCTCTCTCTCTCTCCCTCTCTCTCTCTCTGTATCTCTCTCTGTATATCTCTCCCTCTCTCTCTCTCCATATCTCCCTCTCTCTCTCTGACTCTCTCTCTCTCTCTAGTTCTTTCGATTTTTTTTCCTCCTCTGCCTCTAACCATCATCCACCCACCACCCCCTCCTCTTCCTCCTTCTCATCTCTCTCTCTCTCTCTCTCTCTCTCTCTCTCTCTTCTCTCTCGCTCCACTTCTATCTCTCCGCTCTGTGAAGACGACAAAACGAAGCAACCAAACCAAAGGAGTTGACGCGTCTCGGTCGGCTTGACATATTTTCTAATTTTTTCTACATTTTTTGGGGGGGCGCGCACACAAACCTCTCCCCTAACCACACGCCTGACACAAAACATTATTGCTTTTTGCACATGGTTTTTCTGTGAGGACACTAGTGTTGTGTGTGTGTGTGTGTGTGTGTAGGCTCTGTGTGTGTACGCCCGCTATGCTGCCGTGATTAAAACCGTGTAGGATCGCTCTGTGGATGTAAAAAAAAAAAAGAAAAAAAAAGAGAAAGAGAACCGGCTCTTAAAACGCCCAGGGGGAAATCTTCGTTCATCCATCCGCCTCCTGAGCACTGATGTTCGGCCTTTTCGCCTGGATGCGCCCCTCTCTACCACCGTCGCTCCAACTATCGCTGCCTGTACCAGCACCATCATCATCATCATCCCCGTGCTATAGCCAATTCCCACTGTCGCCGGAGAAAGGTCTAGGGACCACATATGGAAACTGGGGATCGCAATTTTAGGAAAAAGGGAAAAAACCATAATACGCAGGCTTCCGTCTGATATTTTTTTCGTATTAGAATTTTTTTTTTCACATTTTTTTGGCTTGATGTTTTTTTTTTTTCATTTGAAGAGAGAGAGAGAGTGAGGGGTTGATCGTCCCTGGTTGGTTGGTTTATTTATTTCCCTTCATCATCGTCTTAAGTCTTAAAGGGAATGGCTGTGTTTCATGGATCCAGTCATGGTACCCTTGGATGATAATTTGGCATTTTTATATTTATAGCTTTCTGTCCTTGATTTGGAAAAAGGGGGAGCGCTTGATTCTGCTGGTTTGAAATTATTCCTCTCTCATTCCTTTTCAGTACATTCAGT
>CM047506.1:32500246-32507746 GCA_026122265.1 Ammodytes dubius
TAATTAATAACATAATAATGTATGATATTATACAAATGATATCTATCTATAATCTATCTATGAAGCAAGAAACATCTGTCTGTCTGTCTGTCTGTCTGTCTGTCTGTCTGTCTGTCTGTCTGTCTGCCTGTCTGTCTGCCTGTGTGTCTGTGGCTCGCATATCTCTCTGAGTGTTAGTCAAATCGGCCTGAGCTTCCGGATATGGCTTGCACACGGCACAAAGGTGTGCATCCTTCATTGTTTTTTTTTTTTTTTTAATTTAATTATTATTTTTTTGGCTTTTTTATGCTTTATTGATAGTGTAGAGACAGAGTTGAAATGGGGCAGAGAGGGGAGTGACATGCAGAGAACGACCGCGGGCTGGAATCGAACCCGGGTCCGCTGCTGACCGAGGCCCATGGGGGGGGGGACGCGTTACCAACTGAGCTAAAGGCGCCCCCATCCTTCATTGATTTTGAAGTTTTTTTTGGACGGGCACTGCACTAGTTATGTATGATACAAGATTCAACTGATTCTCTGGTCAAAGCCGTGGTGTGGTGAGATTTGTATTAGTTTTTATTTTTATTCCACGATTGTTTACATTTCAGTGATTCGAATCTGGTCCTTGTAAACGACTACAGCTGTTGTTGTTGTGCTAGAAAGTTAGCGTTAGCATTAGCTTGGACAGCAGAGACTTGGACACAAATACAGTGACGTGAGGTGGCTCTTTAGCCCGTGGAAAAAGTAAGCTGGTTCTTAAAGACCTACTTAACCGGTGGAAATATGAAGGTGTATTGAACTCTGAGATCATGTGTAGTATAAATGTGCAACATGTTTAGAAATTGGTTCATCCTAGCCTGAGAAAAGGCAGAAAGAGTATTTTATAGTCTCACTGTCTAACCCTACATTTTACCATGTGTGACATCACGCTTGGGAAGATGTAGCGTTAGGATTAACAGGACAGCTGGGCCAAGGGAAGACTGAGGGAAGACTGAGGGAAGAAAAACCTCATTCATTATATTATAACAGTGCTTTTATAATGATAGAACGCCGGTTCCGTATGGGTGAAGTATTCCTTTAAAAGGTTTGCAAATTGAACAAACTATACGGATCGGCACCAGCACAGCTTGAAACAGGTTTGCGTTGGAGGAACAAATTTGGTTTGTGTCGGGAGGGCTGAGCATGTGTAAATGGTAAATGGTAAATGGACTTGACTTATATAGCGCTTTCTAGCCGATTTTCTCAGCCCCAAAGCGCTTTACATATCTTACCACATTCACCCATTCATACACACACTCATTCACCGATGACAGTAGCTGCCATGCAAGGCGCTCTCTGAACCATCGGGAGCAATTTGGGGTTCAGTGTCTTGCCCAGGGACACTTCGACATGTGGCCGGTAGGCGGGGAATCGAACCTCCGACCCTGCACTCCAGAGGCAATCTCCCTACCCACTTCGCCACTGCCGCCATGTGTGCAGCAAGCAACAAGATATATGGGAGAATATTGGTAGGATGTGTGATGTTGTTCGCTCAGGCACATCCAGTGTTGACGCTGTGACGAGACTTGCGCCCATAGTGACCTCATGTTGTCACACACACACCACACACACACACACACACACACACACACACACACACACACACACACACACACACACACACACACACACACACACACACACACACACACACACACACACACGTTTGTATCGATATATATAGAGAGGCAAAATGGAGATGCTACTTGATTGTGACGATCAGCAGCACTGCAAAGCTAACGGCACTGACAGCTATTAGCATAATTAATGTCATCCTCGTAATGCACCCCAGTTCTGACACACACACACACACACACTCTGACACACACACACACACACACACACACACACACACACACACACACACACACGCTTACATACACACACATACACACACACACACACACACACACACACACACACACACACACACACACACACACACTCACTCTTACATCTGAGCAGCAAGGCCTAGGCATGAAATCAGAAGCATAATCAAATCTATATCACTCGCGGGCCTCAACATGAAAATGTCATGTGTGATCTTTCCAGTTCTATGTGATGCTAGCATGTCACTGACAATGACAGAACTGCAACATTCTCTACTGTGAGTGTGTGTGTGTGTGTGTGTGTGTGTGTGTGTGTGTGTGTGTGTGTGTGTGTGTGTGTGTGTGTGTGTGTGTGTGTGTGTGTGTGTGTGTGTGTGTGTGTCACAGCAGATATTTTTCTGGGAAGGAGGTGTGTGTTTGTATTAATGCACTTTGCACTAAAGAATCATATCCTCGACAGACAGACAGACAGACAGACAGACAGACAGACAGACAGACAGACAGACAGACAGACAGACACACAGACAGACAGACAGACAGACAGACAGACAGACAGACAGACAGACACACAGAGAGACAGACACACAGTCAGACAGACAGACAGACAGACAGACAGACAGACAGACAGAGAACCCTGTACATCATGTCCCCGAACATTAAAATAAAAAGCATACTCTCTTCTCTGACTGTTATTATGTTAAAAGCCAGGGCAAGATAGGTTAGATAAAACGTAGGCCTGTGTGTTAAAGATAGCACTGCACGCCTCGGGGTGTGTGACAGAAAAAACAGGGCTGCCTGTTCTTTCTCTCTCTCTCTCTCTCACTCCCTCTCTCTCTATCTCACTCCCTCTCTCTCTGTCTCTCTCTCCCTCACTCTCTGTCTCTCTCTCCCTCTCCCTCTCTCTATTCTCTATCTCTCACTCTCTCTCCCTCTATATCTCTCTCTCTCTCACTCTCTGTCTCTCCCTCTCTCTCTCACTCTCCCTCTCTCTATCTCTCTCACTCTCTGTCTCTCTCTCCCTCACTCTCTGTCTCTCTCCCTCTCTCTCTCACTCTCCCTCTTTCTCTCACTCTCTCTCACTCTCCCTCTCTCCCCCCTCTCTCTCTCTCTCTCTCTTGTTCTTTTTTCTCCCTGTTTTTTTCGCTTTCTCAACACCACCGAACATATCTCTCTCTCTCTCTTCTCTGCACCACGCATTACATCCATAAAGCGACTGTAGCTTCAGCTCTCTCATATATACTGTATTCCTTTTAACAATATATTTTAAAAATCCAGTAGCCTACCTAGGACACAGAGTGAGCTTATGTAATGGCTGTGTTTTACAAGCCCTACTAACGTCATACTCGTAATAATTTTGACGTCAATTTGAGTATGCGAGTTTGTGTAGTCGAGAAATGCCCGGATGAGTACTTACTTCCCGGAAGATTTTTGTGTATGGATCGATAGGATACTTTTCCTACTCAACCTGCCCCACAATGCATTGCGTCTTTTCAAACGACACAGAAGTTTATTTTTTCATTCTTTATTGCTTCTGTATACTTTAGTGTAAATGGTCCGACGAACCTCGCATACACAATCAATCGTTAAGTAGACAGTATGTAGTATACATGTTGAGTATGTAGGAGGGAGGACGTTAGTAGGGCTTTTAGTATGTAGTATATACATGTTGAGTATGTAGGAGGGAGGACGTTAGTAGGGCTTTTAATATGTAGTATATACATGTTGAGTATGTAGGAGGGAGGACGTTACTAAGGCTTTTAGTATGTGGTATATACATGTTGAGTATATAGGAAGGAGGACGTTAGTAGGGCTTTTAGTATGTAGTATACACATGTTGAGTATATAGGAGGGAGGACGTTAGTAGGGCTTTTAGTATGTAGTATACAAATGTTGAGTATATAGGAGGGAGGACGTTAGTAGGGCTTTTAGTATGTAGTATACATGTTGAGTATGTAGGAGGGAGGACGTTAGTAGGGCTTTTAGTATGTAGTATATACATGTTGAGTATATAGGAGGGAGGACGTTAGTAGGGCTTTTAGTATGTAGTATTATACATGTTGAGTATATAGGAGGGAGGACGTTAGTAGGGCTTTTACAACACTGCAAGGGTGTAAAAAGTAAAGCCACTTATCAGCATAACACATGGACTGAAATTTGTTGGTAAATTTGACACAATTTCAAAAAAATAGGATCAAAGTTCTATAAAGGAATTGTTTTTGTTTACTTACACACATAACAAAATATGTACACTCAACAAAAATATAAACGCAACACTTTTGTTTTTGCTCCCATTTTTCATGAGATGGACTTAAAGATCTAAAATTCATTCCAGATAAACAATTGTATCATTTATCTCAAACATTTCAGGGTGGCCTTTTATTGTGGACAGTCTAAGGCACACCTATGCACTAATCATGATGTCAGATCAGCATCTTGATGTGGCACACCTGTGAGGTGGGATGGATTATCTCAGCAAAGCAGAAGTGCTCACTATCACACATTTAGACAGATTTGTGAACAATGTTTGAGAGAAATGGTAATATTGTGTATCTGGAATGAATTTAAGATCTTTAAGTCCATCTCATGAAAAATGGGAGCAAAACAAAAGTGTTGCGTTTATATTTTTATAGTGTATGTTCATGGCTTTTTTTCAATAGTCCCTAGGGGAATAGTGTGTTGGTATAGCAACAACATTGACAGACAGTTATGTTGACCTGTCACTCACTGCTATTACAGTATCAACAGCAGCCCGCCCACACTGCGCTACGGGAAGCTAACTGTTTACCAGCATCAGCACACAGCCAGTACAATGACTGTTTATTCCCTTAGCTAGCGCTCCTCTTTCATACATCTAAAAAAGTGTGTTAAACCTGCAGTGTGTAGAATTTTGGGTTTTATTTCCTAGCAGATATTGTAGAAAGTAATTATAATATCCATAAGTACATTTAATTTAGTGCATAATAGCTGAAACAAATGTTTTGAATTATTTATTTTTCCCTTAGAAAGTGTCTCATATATGTCCATATTTCTGCATATTTTGGACCAAGGCCTAGTGCCGCCATCTTGAAAGTGTCATAGTTGGAATGTCATCAGGTGCATTGTTTAAAATGTAGAATTGTTCTTGTCCTTGAAGCCCACTGTAGCTTCTGTTATTATTCGAAAGGGGTGGGGTTACCCAGGGAGCGTTGCATTCTAGAACTTAATTGATGATGTCATATTACACACTGCACCTTTAAATTGTTATTCTATTGTTATTTAGGAAGGGACTACGGCTATGAACTTTGCTCTAAAACTTGTAATGTTAGATGTGTGGGTGATATACTGTAATTCATTTCTCTTTTTTAAACTCTTGAATTAAAATTGATGTGTTGCTTAATTAAGCCTATAAACCCTACACTTGATATCACCACAACTAAAACAATCGGACTATATATATATCAGACAGTATCAGTATCGTCCAGAAAAGATATCTGAATTAGATCAGAACTGAAAAATAGTGGATCCGTGCATCTAATGGCACTTACTTCTTTCAAAGTGCACACACACACACACACACACACACTCACACACACAGACAGATAGACAGACAGACACACACACACAGACACACACACATGTCCATCCATCTAGCAGCTATCTAGCCCGTTCCAGCTTGAGAATCACTGTGTGCCTGTCATTGTGGATGGATGGTTGATGGCCCCTCGGTCGGTGGTCCAGTTGTGGAGTCTTTAGCTCCAGAGATCCACCCTGTCGATGATGGATCTTACCCAGGGAAAGTGCCTCGTTCCTGGGCACAGACCGGCACTGCCCTGGTGGGGAACCGGCCTTGACAGGTGGAGCTCAGCACGCTCCTAAATGCAGCGATTAATCTCCATCGCGCCGGGTTTGAAAGCTAGCGAGGTGTGTGTGTGTGTGTGTGTGTGTGTGTGTGTGTGGTGTGTGTGTGTGTGTGTGTGTGTGTGTGTTGTGTGTGTGTGTGTGTGTGCGTGCTTCTCTTCTGTGTGTGTGTGTCATGGCAGATATGTTGCTGGGAATGAGGTGTGAGTTTCTGAGTGTGTGTGTGTGTGTGAGAGTGTGTGAGTGTGTGTGTGTGTGTGTGTGTGTGTGTGTGTGTGTGTGTGTGTGTGTGTGTGTGTGTGTGTGTGTGTGTGTGTGTGTGTGTGTGTGTGTGTGTGTGTGTGTGTGTGTGTGTGTGACGGCAGATATGTTTCTGGGAAGGAGGTTTGTGTGTGTATGCGTGTGTGTGTGTGGGTGGGTGGGTGTTTTTTTTATTTACTTTAGACACTTTAGTATTATGTCCATTTCATTAATCAGCTATGAATCTCCATCACTCAATAGTTAGCGAGGTGTGTGTGTGTGTGTGTGTGTGTGTGTGTGTGTGTGTGTGTGTGTGTGTGTGTGTGTGTGTGTGTGTGTGTGTGTGTGTGTGTGTGTGTGTGTGTGTGTGTGTGTGTGTGTGTGTGTGTGTGTGTGTGTGTGTGTGTGTGTGTGTATGTGTGTGTGTATGTGTGTGTGTGTGTGTATGTGTGTGTGTGTGTGCGTGTGTGTGTGTGCGTGCGTCTGTCTTTAATGCACTTTGCACTAAAGAATCGTGTCCCTCGTCAATTCAAATAATTAAACATGTAATCTTACATTTAATAGCAGGTATGTTTTTATAGCCTGGCCTACATAATATTTACGATCTAATATCATCACCCATTGGTGGTTAAAACCTTCTATTAGCTAAATGAATGTAGTAATTCAACGTTCAATTTACAGCAGTTCTCCTCGCTTTCTGGCATGGCAGCAGTGCAGTAACTATGGCAATTGCAGTGTTCTGTTGGCAACACAAGGCCAACTGTCAAGGAGGCATCAGAAGCCTCTCAATCAAAGATGCTGTTTACGAGCACCAGCACACACACACACACACACACACACACACACACACACACACACACACACACACACACACACACACACACACACACACACACACACACATGGGACTGACTGACACACACACACACACACACACACTGGCACACCTAGGACGGACACACTCACTTGGGACTGATACACACACACACACACACACATACACACATATATACACACACAAACACACACGCATCAATCTCACACGCACTGAAACAAACACACACCTACACACACACACACTGGCACACCTGGGACTGACTGACTGACACACACACACACACACACACACACACACACACACAGACATCTGGGAATGACACACACGCCTTTATACACAGTGGGGGGACATCAATCTCCCTCTCTCACACACACACACACACATACGAACACACACAGACATCTGGGACTGACACAAACTTCTGGGGGGGACTTCAATCGCACACACACACACACACACACACACACACACACACACACACACACACACACACACACACACACACACACACACAGGAGGATACGTAACACACTTACATGCACACATCACACAGGTAGATACAGGTGTAAAAGCATTGTTGTTTATCACTATGAATTATATATACATATTAAAAATACCAAAGCATGTTCTATTATTAAATACAAAACATGAGATTGTGCATTTTAGCAACAACGATAGAGCGCTGACTAAATGCTGGAGGCAGCTGTTTGAAAACAAAACATATTTAAAGGTGCAGTG
>CM047506.1:32545246-32565246 GCA_026122265.1 Ammodytes dubius
TCTGTGAAAGCAAAACAGTTTTGTAAAAGCACAGAAGACAATTGACAAGTGTGTATCATGATTCACACGTATTTCACTACCCACAAACCTGTAATTTTTGACTTGCAAATATGTAGAACTTACTCTGAAAATACAAAGTCATATTTACGCATTTACGGATCTGTTTCTGCTTGTGAAAAGGGGTTTGCATATTTGTGGATTGCCTCCTGTGAGTTTGTGAGCCACATTACATTTTTACATAATTTTGTCCAACTTCTACCACCGAGATCTGTAGAACAAGCCTTACAAATGTGAAGTGCAATAATTTGTATGTGTGTAATTGTGTTTTGTAAAGTTATATCCACACAAAGAAAAAGTGATTTGCAAATATGTAGAATTTAGGCTGTAAATGTGTATTTTAATTTTGCATAATTTTGCATAATTTTTTTTAATGCAAATAGTTTCACCACAAAAAAAGGCATGTCAACTCTTATTTACACATTTACAGAACCATTTCTACATGTGAAACTGGCTCTGCGCATTTGTGGATCGCTTCCTGTGCGCTCACGGAATATTGTCCAATTCGTGCCGCAGGGATCTGCAAAATGAGACCTGTAAAATGAGACCTGTAAAAAAGAATTCTGTACTTTAGGTGGCAGTTAGACAGGTCCACCAGCAGATGGCGGCAAACTCCCGGCACAGCCTTTATATACTGTTTATGGGCGAACCACATGGCCCCCTTGACCAATCAAATGAGCTTGTTTAGGGCCGGCCACCTCATTGGTTCATTTGGAGGCCTGTCACGCGAACAGAGGAGGAAAAAAATGCTCTCAGTCTCCACAGCAGCTCAAGATCATTCTCGAGTTCGTCGGACATTGTTCCTCCTGCTGCAGACTAGCAGAGCTAGCGTATCGGTGATAAGAGAGGTATGTTGTTATGCTGACCCACCATTATACTATCATACAGTAGTTTGTGCGCTAGTCACCTGCGAGCTGTAATCAGCATTTCTTGCTAGGCTATTTAGCGAGCTAGCTGACATGTTACACGTGACTAAAGCATGATTATTTGAGTCTTTCGCCGTCATTTTTAGCACACAGACATGCCGCGACCCGCGACAGGCAAAGCTTCTCCCTTTCATATAATATTTCAATTGTAATACAACAATATGCCAACTAATTAGATGGTCATTTAAATGCAGGCTATACATGTGTGGGGCAGTTAGCTAAAAAAAAACGTTTTACTTATATGTGTGTTGGTCACCTGTGTATCTAGTAACTGTTGTTATAGGGTTAAAGTGATAGTATTGTGAGCTTGGTGTAGTTAAAGAATTGCAGTAACATTGCCAAAGTATTGTGATCAGATGAGTTGTATGCACTTCAGGGGAGATTGCCATTATAAGAATTTAGCATAGTAAAAAAAAAACATGATTAGCGTCACCTTGTTTATTTTTATATTATCCATTGTTTGCAAAGTAACACAAGCTGTCAAAGAAAGGTACTACAAGCCTCCCCTGACTGTTATGGTGCTTTCAGCTGGACCTGCTTTTACATACAATAATGCTAAGAATACCAGGAGCCAGTAGCCTACTGTAATGAGATTTTAATTACAACATGCATACTCATTAGGGGTGTAACGATCCATCGATTGATTTGCAAACGATCCAACTGAATCGATGCAACGTCCAAACATCGATGCAAATCGATGTAGTATATGCTTTTATTTTGACAATGTCCTTGCTCGGGTGTTTGTGACACTATTTCCGCCCGACCGCACCAGGCTTTTCTCGCTTGTGTGTGATTATCAAAGTTCATTTCGGACACTAAAATCCATCGTTAACAGACCTATCGGTGTTGTCACCATGGGGAGAGGATCATATATCCCCTCTGACAGAGCAAGCAGTCGAACCGACGTTACCCGGGCAGCGCTCGACAGGCTCGCGGGGCTTAGCAGCCGAGCTAGCGGTGCAGTTTGGCTGTTATCCCCGCGGGCTGTCCTTTACACTGCCCGGCTTGCAGTGTAAAGTTCCAATAATGCGCAGCTCGGCTGCTCTCTCAGCGGTGAGAAGCTCCTGCCCTCCCCGGGGCGGTCACCCTCTCCTCGGGGTGAATTTACGAGCTACCGCAGTCTCAGCTAAAGTGGATAGCTCCATTAGGCTAATGAGCTAAGCTAGCGAGGAATCCACCAATCTGTGCCCTGAAACCCCACACGGCCCAAAACTACTCAAAAGTCACCCCAAGCATTGTTTACTGCCGCTACACCTTAAGATATGAATAGTAAGAGATTGAAAGATATTAATCTTATGAAAGATATTAATCTTTCAATCAAATAATTCAAGCTAATATTTTTTTTTAGCTGTATTTTATAAGGAAGTCCCCTTGATATTAAATAAAATGTCATCAAAAAGAGGGAAATGGCCGAGGTAGCAGCTTAAGTTTATTGTTTATCCTGTTAATTTCAAGATCTTTAGTGTTCAGAATGAATACAAATGGATGAAAATTATACAAACGATTAAGAAGGCTATTATATTATCAACATATTGTTAGATAATGAGATAGGCCATCTTGTGTTAAATGGGCATATAATATCATCTCATATCGATTGCAGGCCCCTGAATCGAATCGAAATTGTATCGCAGCAGATTTTAGATATCGGCAAATATCATATCGTTGTCTAATGAATCGATGTAGTATCGTGATGAAAGCAGCGATTTACACCCCTAATAATGACACATGGTTGTGTAACCTATAATGTTATGGACATTATTGTAACAGAATGTATCTTTCCCCATTTAGGAAATGCTGCTGAATTGTTTTCTGGACTGGCTGCACTACAGACCATCAAGCCCTGGACCTGGACCATCTCCAGTTCATACTGTCACGAGACCAAACCAACCTCAGATCCCTCAAGCACATGCAAAGCACTGGCTATGTTAAGGGTCATCTTTTTCATATCCCTGTTAAAAAGACCTTATAGAAAACACAAGCAAGGACTAATGACAGTGCACTAACCTAATGCTCATTAATGAACATTTTGACTTTATCTATTTTATATAAGTTGGAAAATTACAGAACTAAACATGTGAATGTATTTGTGAACTCATATCTTTGTTTTACTACTCCTCAGTTGTAGTTTTCTAGAGTTATCCAACCCCACTGTCATCATGCAGTTTCATAAACCATGGCTACATTCTCTGTAACTCCTATGATGACCGGGCAAGCGTAGGTTTCATGTTTGCGATTGTTGATAATGGGCAAGTGTTTCCATTTAATCACCTCCAGCTCTCACAGCTCATGACACCTCCCATCCAATTCGCTAACGAAGCTGTTATATGCTCAAGCTGTCTTAGGACAAGTGGAAGTGAAAATTACTATTGAGATACAAGGGCTAACAATGATCAAAGCACAAAGCACTAGAAACAGATCATTTAGTAACTGCATGCTACAGTAGACAGATGTTCTGCTAGTTTGAAAATATGGTAGAACACAAGTTACTTGCTCTGACATGCATTGTTAATGGTGAAACTATTATATTGCACACTTGTATTTTATTTGTTTTAGGTGCTAATTCTTTTTTGCTGCTGGCTGTTCACAGTGTTACATGCTTTGTCGTTACTCTGCCTGCTTGTTTATTGATGTATTTCTTTACTTTTTATCCATTCTATGGACCTATTTGTGACCAAAATAAGATTGATTGATTGATATCACTTGAATTGGCACATACAGTATTTGCTGGAGTTCACTTAGTCAATTGGACAGACCAGATATCAGTACATCAGAATATGTATTGATGTGATAGACCTTTTTATATTGGTAGCTTTTCAGTGGTTATCCCCTCTTACAGCAAAAGTATGGGCTACAGTAATTAAAAGTGAGACACTGAAGGGGAATATGATTATATTTCATCTAAAAGATAAAGAAACTTTTTTAGTTGATTACTTACATTAAATAAGCATTTTATGTATTACAATGTTCTCAGAAATATTTGCAGTTGGGCAATATGACTTATGCGTACATTTGAAAAAACAAAATCAAACAAATGTTTTTTCTGGATGAAGCCAGTATGGATAAAGCCTTCAATTAAATAAAATACTATCTTAAAAATACCTTTTCAGCATATTTTAAGAAGAAAATATCTCATAAATCAGGCAATGAACAACATGTGAACACATGCTGTAATAACCTCAAAAATAAAATGATTATGGAAAATTGAGTTTATTGAAGTGTTTTAGAAGTTGATATTTTTGGTATAGAAGTAAAAAAGCTACTGTTGAGATAACCGGGAAAATGTTTACCCTGGAGATCCTCTTTCCTTCATTAAATCTGATATCTTGCTTGTGTCAGGGCAACTGACTTATAGTATAACAAGTAAAACATGTACAACAGAATTATACTATGTAATATTTACAAAACTGGCTCATATTTAAGTCAAAATATGTTTTACTTGCATAAATGAACATGCACAGCAGCATTCAAAATGTGTCAACTTGGTAATGTACTCCTTATGCTTGCACACAAAACAGCATCTTCAACCAACTCTGTGGGTCATTTGTGCAGCAGACTCTTTCTCACTGAGTTGATTGTCACATGTTTGCATCTTGCACATTTTGGTGCTCTTCAGACCATTATGGAGAATCTCTGGGATGGACTTGGACATGAAGATTTTAAATTACACAATATATAAATAAATTCATCATTCATAGATGAAGTTGTCGTATTACATTTCTGAAAACATTGTAATACATGAAATGCTTATTTAATGTAAGTAATCAACTGAAAAAGTTTCTTGATATATTTTAGATGAAAATATAATCCCATTACCCTTCAGTGTCTCACTTTTAATTACTGTAGCCCATACTTTTGCTGTAAGAGGGGATAGCCACTGAAAAGCTACCATATAAAAGGTCTTTCACATCAATACATATTCTAGGGATGTATAGGATATAAAAACACAACTATTATTTGAGCACACAGATTGTACTGATATCTGGTCTGACCCATTGACTAAGTGAACACCTAGTAACATACTGCATGTGCCCATTCAAGTGATATCAATCAATCAATCTTTATTTCTGGTTCACAAAAAGGTCCATAGAAATGGATAAAAAGTAAATAAATACATCAAATAAACAAGCAGGCAGGAGTACACGACAAAGCAATGTAACACTGTGAAACAGGCCCAGCAGCAAAAAAGAATTAGCACCTAAAACAAATAAAATACAAGTGTGCACTATAATAGTTTCACCCATTAACAATGCCATGTCAGAGCAAGTAACTTGTGTTCTACCATATTTTCAAACTAGCAGAACATCTGTCTACTGTAGCATGCAGTTACTAAATGATCTGTTTCTAGCGCTTTGATCATTGTTAGTGTTGTTCTTCAGTTGTTTTCACTTCCACTGTCCCAAGAGCAGCTGAGAATAGCTTGTCAAATTCTGAATTGGATGGGAGATTCCCATGGCTGACTTGAGAGTGGAGGTGATTCAAAGGCAACATCCCATTTCATCAACATGCAAACATGAAACCTACGCTTGCCCGGTCATCATAGGAGTTACAGAGAATGTACCCATGGTTTATGAAACTGCATGATGACAGTGGGGTTGGATAACTCTAGAAAACTACAACTGAGGAGTAGTAAAACCAAGATATGAGTTCACAAATACATTCACATGTTTAGTTCTGTAATTTTCCAACTTATATAAAATAGATAAAGTCAAAATGTTCATTAATGAGCATTAGGTTAGTGCACTGTCATTAGTCCTTGCTTGTGATTTCTATAAGGTCTTTTTAACAGGGATATGAAAAAGATGACCCTTAACATAGCCAGTGCTTTGCATGTGCTTGAGGGATCTGAGGTTGGTTTGGTCTCGTGACAGTATGAACTGGAGATGGTCCAGGTCCAGGGCTTGATGGTCTGTAGTGCAGCCAGTCCAGAAAACGATTCAGCAGCATTTCCTAAATGGGGAAAGATGCATTCTGTTACAATAATGTCCATAACATTATAGGTTACACAACCATGTGTCATATGAGTATGCATGTTGTAATTAAAATCTCATTACAGTACTGGCTCCTGGTATTCTTAGCATTATTGTATGTAAAAGCAGGTCCAGCTGAAAGCACCATAACAGTCAGGGGAGGCTTGTAGTACCTTTCTTTGACAGCTTGTGTTACTTTGCAAACAATGGATAATATAAAAATAAACAAGGTGACGCTAATCATGTTTTTTTTTACTATGCTAAATTCTTATAATGGCAATCTCCCCTGAAGTGCATACAAAGTGCATGCAACTCATCTGATCACAATACTTTGGCAATGTTACTGCAATTCTTTAACTACACCAAGCTCACAATACTATCACTTTAACCCTATAACAACAGTTACTAGATACACAGGTGACCAACACACATATAAGTAAAACGTTTTTTTTTAGCTAACTGCCCCACACATGTATAGCCTGCATTTAAATGACCATATAATTAGTTGGCATATTGTTGTATTACAATTGAAATATTATATGAAAGGGAGAAGCTTTGCCTGTCGCGGGTCGCGGCATGTCTGTGTGCTAAAAATGACGGCGAAAGACTCAAATAATCATGCTTTAGTCACGTGTAACATGTCAGCTAGCTCGCTAAATAGCCTAGCAAGAAATGCTGATTACAGCTCGCAGGTGACTAGCGCACAAACTACTGTATGATAGTATAATGGTGGGTCAGCATAACAACATACCTCTCTTATCACCGATACGCTAGCTCTGCTAGTCTGCAGCAGGAGGAACAATGTCCGACGAACTCGAGAATGATCTTGAGCTGCTGTGGAGACTGAGAGCATTTTTTTCCTCCTCTGTTCGCGTGACAGGCCTCCAAATGAACCAATGAGGTGGCCGGCCCTAAACAAGCTCATTTGATTGGTCAAGGGGGCCATGTGGTTCGCCCATAAACAGTATATAAAGGCTGTGCCGGGAGTTTGCCGCCATCTGCTGGTGGACCTGTCTAACTGCACCTAAAGTACAGAATTCTTTTTTACAGGTCTCATTTTACAGGTCTCATTTTGCAGATCCCTGCGGCACGAATTGGACAATATTCCGTGAGCGCACAGGAAGCGATCCACAAATGCGCAGAGCCAGTTTCACATGTAGAAATGGTTCTGTAAATGTGTAAATAAGAGTTGACATGCCTTTTTTTGTGGTGAAACTATTTGCATTAAAAAAAAATTAAAAAATTATGCAAAATTAAAATACACATTTACAGCCTAAATTCTACATATTTGCAAATCACTTTTTCTTTGTGTGGATATAACTTTACAAAACACAATTACACACATACAAATTATTGCACTTCACATTTGTAAGGCTTGTTCTACAGATCTCGGTGGTAGAAGTTGGACAAAATTATGTAAAAATGTAATGTGGCTCACAAACTCACAGGAGGCAATCCACAAATATGCAAACCCCTTTTCACAAGCAGAAACAGATCCGTAAATGCGTAAATATGACTTTGTATTTTCAGAGTAAGTTCTACATATTTGCAAGTCAAAAATTACAGGTTTGTGGGTAGTGAAATACGTGTGAATCATGATACACACTTGTCAATTGTCTTCTGTGCTTTTACAAAACTGTTTTGCTTTCACAGATAATAAAGTCCAATAAAATCTTCCATAGTTTTTATACACACAGCTGTTGTTCCTGGGTGAGCGTATACCCATGACAAAGGTATTAAGAAAAAACTATATAAAAATAGCATTCTTTGCACTGATGGTCTTGTTTTGCTGTTACATGTAATACATGATCATCAGAGGAAAAATCAGACTGTTTCAGAAATATTTTATGAATTATAATTTTTTCATAATTTTTTTAATATGTTTTTAAAATATTGTTTTATAATAATTATGATATCAGACAGTATTGGATCAGAGATGAAACATAGTGTATCATGTAGCACCCATAGTGGCATCATACACACACACACAAACAAACAGACACACAAGCAGACACACAAGCAGACACACACACGCACACACACACAAACACACAAGCACAGACACACACACAAACACACACGCAACCGGACACACGCACAAACACAAACAGACACATAGTGTATCAGTGCATCCATAGTAGCATCAAGTAAACCAGTGTTGTCATGGTAAACTGCTTATGTCATGTGCAAAGGTGGAAAGGTGTCACAGCAGTAACTAAGGCGACCGGCGACAAAAATGTGATTACAAAAATCAACATGGCTGACACAATATGTAGCAGTGTGTTCACCTCTACAGCGAGGGATACATCAAGTGTGGTACAGGTGTGTTTTGTGTGTGTGTGTGTGTGTGTGGGTGTGTGTGTGTGTGTGGTGTGTGTGTGTGTGTGTGTGTGTGTGTGTGTGTGTGTGTGTGTGTGTGTGTGTGTGTGTGTGTGTGTGTGTGTGTGTGTGTGTGTGTGTGTGTGTGTGTGTGCATTGTGTGTGTGTGTGTGTGGTGGTGTGTGTGTATGTTTGGGACACATTTATGCTTACTATACAATAAAAGTAGCGTTGTGTTTGTGTGTGTATGTGTATGTGTATGTGAATGTGTGTGTGTGTGTGTGTGTATGTGAATATGTGTGTGTGTGTGTGTGTGTGTGTGTGTGTTTGTGTGTGTGTATGTGAATGTGTTTGTGAATGTATGTGTGTGTGTGTATGTGTGTATGTGTGTGTGTGTGTGTGTGTGTGTGTGTGTGTGTGTGTGTGTGTGTGTGGTGTGTGTGTGAAGTGTGTGTGTGTGTGTGTGTGTGTGTGTGTGTGTGTGTTGTGTGTGTATGATATGTGATTGTGTGTGTGTGTGTGTGTGTGTGTGTGTGTGTGTGTGTGTGTGTGTGTGTGTGTGTGTGTGTGTGTTGTGTGTGTGTGTGTGTGTGTGTGTGTGTGTGTGTGTGTGTGTGTGTGTGTGTGTTGTGTGTCTGTGTGCATTCAGCATGTGACAGGTGTGAGTGGGCTTTCCACCTTGAAGACAATTTGCCTTGACAGCACATGTGGATGAAGAAGGGCTTGGGACATGGGGTTAAAACCAATATGATGTATATGTAGGCGTGTGTGTGTGTGTGTGTGTGTGAGTGTGTGTGTGTGTGTGTGTGTGTGTGTGTGTGTGTGTGTGTGTGTGTGCGTGGGAGGATGATGAGAAGCTTGGTGCAGTGCCAACGTTGAGGTCACCTTAATATTTGATCTGCTTCAGTGAATGGAAATGAAGAGAGAGAGGGAGAGAGAGAGAGAGAGAGGGAGGGAGGGGGAGGGAGAGAGAGAGAGGGGGGAGAGAGAGAGAGAGAGAGAGAGTGAGAGATAGGGAGAGAGGGGGAGGGAGAGAGAGAGAGAGAGATAGAGGGAGAGAGAGAGGGAGGGAGAGAGAGGGGGAGGCGGAGAGAGAGAGAGGGAGAGAGAGAGGGATGGAGAGAGAGAGAGAGAGGAAGAGAGAGAGAGAGAGAGAGAGATAGAGAGAGGGAGAGAGGGAGAGAGAGGGTTATATTGAGATGCAGGATGGAAAGTAGGGTAAAAAAAAGAGTAAATTGACAAGAAAAGAAAATAGAGATGGATATGTATCACCGTACTAAGACACAGCATCAAGCTCCAATCAGCCAATGGATTTATATAGCGCTTTTCTCAAACTCTAAAGGTCTTTACAGGGTTCCAGGTTCCATTCGTTCACACACAGTCATACCGGTGGTGGTAAACTATGATAGTAGCCACAGTGGCGGACTGACGGAAGCGTGGCTGCCATTCAGCGCCTACGGCCCCTCCGACCACCACCTCAAACATGCAGCAGTCGTTACCATTCACACACACATTCATACACCGATAGCAGCAGGCTGACTATCGACATTCACACGAGGCAAGGTGGGTGAAGTGTCTTGCCCAAGGACACAACAACCATGACACAAGTGGCAGGGCGGGGATCGAACCTCCAACCCTTTGATCATCAGCCGACCCGCTCTACCACCTGAGCCACAGTCGCCCCATATAACTGAATTGTGATATATACATACTGTAAAATGTATTATCCTTAGGTTATTAGAAGTTTTAAATAGTGGTGTTATTGATGCCTCAGTTCATTTAGAGTTCACAGTTTACAGGTCTTTCATCCACATGTCATCTTTCATTTGTTCTTTCACCTGTCAATCTATCTGTGATAATGTGAGTATTATAACAGCTTTAGTGTCAAGTGGTGAAAATTACAGTTTGTCAATGACAATTATTTTTTCCTCTGTGTGTCTGTGTGTGTGTGTGTCTGTCTCTCTCTCTGTATGCCTGGCTGTCTCTCTCTCTGTCTCTCTCTCTGTCTCTCTCTCTGCCTGTCTGTCTGTCTCTCTACCTGCCTGCCTCCCTGTCTGTCTGTCTGTGTGTCTGTCTGTCTCCCTGTCTCTCTCTGTCTCTCTCTCTGTCTCTCCCTGCCTCCCTGCCTGCCTGTCTGCCTGTCTGTCTGTCTCCCTGTCTCTCTGTCTCTCTCTCTGCCTACCCTCCCTGCCTCCCTGTCTGTCTGTCTCTCTCTCTCTCTGTCTCTCTCTCTGCCTACCCTCCCTGCCTCCCTGTCTGTCTCTCTCTCTCTCTCTGTCTCTCTCTCTGCCTACCCTCCCTGCCTCCCTGTCTGTCTGTCTCTCCTCTCTCTCTCTCTCTCTCTCTCTCTCCCTGTCTCCCTGCCTGTCTGCCTACCCGTCTCCCTCCCTCTCTCCCTGTCTCCCTGCCTGTCTGTCTCCCTGTCTCCCTCCCTGTCTGTCTGTCTGTCTGTCTGTCTCCCTCCCTGTCTGTCTGTCTGTCTGTCTGTCTGTCTGTCTCCCTGCCTGCCTGCCTCCCTCCCCGCCTCCCTCTCTCTCTCTCTCTGTCTGTGTGTCTGTAGGTGCCGTGCGGGCCTCCAGTATCTTCCCCATCCTGTCTGTGATCCTGCTCTTCATGGCCGGTCTGTGCATCGCAGCCTCCGAGTTCTACAAGCAGAGACACAACATCATACTCAGCTCAGGCATTCTGTTCGTCTCCGCAGGTAAGACGTGTGTGTGTGTGTGTGTGTGTGTGTGTGTGTGTGTGTGTGTGTGTGTGTGTGTGTGTGTGTGTGTGTGTGTGTGTGTGTGTGTGTGTGTGTGTGTGTGTGTGTGTGTGCGTGCAAGGCTGTGTGTGTGTGTGCGTGCGTGTGTGGGGGTGTGTGTGTGTGTGCGTGCGTGTGTGTGTGTGTGTGTGTGAAGAGAAGTGAGTTTGCCATACAACAATAATTTCAAGATAAAGCTAAGAGACAGGAAGAGAGCGCTGGTTGCCATTTTGCCAGAGCCCTTTTGAGACTGTGTGTGTGTGTGTGTGTGTGTGTGTGTGTGTGTGTGTGTGTGTGTGTGGTGCGTGCGTGCGTGCGTGCGTGCGTGCGTGCGTGCGTGCGTGCGTGCGTGCGTGCGTGCGTGCGTGCGTGCGTGCGTGCGTGCGTGCGTGCGTGCGTGCGTGTGTGTGTGTGTGTGTGTGCTCTGGTTCTAGGCCATGGCCTACTGTGCTGCACTAGATAACTAGTTCCCCTCCAAGTCAGAAGAAGTGAGAGCGATTCAGTTCCCTCAGTTCTCTCTTCACTGTGTGTGTGTGTGTGTGTGTGTGTGTGTGTGTGTGTGTGTGTGTGTGTGTGTGTGTGTGTGTGTGTGTGTGTGTGTGTGTGTGTGTGTGTGTGTGTGTGTGTTTTAAGAGAGTGTGTGTGTGCAAGCCTGTGTGTTCTGTGTGTGTGTGTTTTTAAGATACTAGTGTGTGCATGCAAGCCTGTTCGTGCGTGCGTGTGTGTGTGTGTGTGTGTGTGCGTGCGTGCGTCCTTGAGTGTGTGTGTGTGTGTGTGTGTGTGTGCGTGCTCGCCTGTCTATGTACGTGCGTGCGTGAGTGTGTGTGTGTGTGTGTCCCTGTTGCTAGGCTAAGCGGAGGCCGGTGGGATTACACTCTAAAAATAAAGGTGTCCCTGATTCTCTCTGTACATCTCAATCAGTCCTCACACTACAGTCTGCTATTCAGTCCCATTCATTCAGAAAAGTTTACAGGGCTTAGCAGTATATTTGTCCTTTTGTCTGTCCGTCTGTCTGTCTGTCTGTCTGTCTGTCTGTCTGTCTGTCTGTCTGTCTGTCTGTCTGTCTGTCTGTCTGTCTGTCTGTCCACAAGATAAACATAGAAATCGAAATGAGAGATGCAGTGAGTTTGATGTTGTTTGGTTTTGGTTATGTTGAAAAACGGAGAGAGATATTAAACTAAATGTAGGGTGCATTGAACCATTTTTTTTCTTAAAGAGGGACAGAGAGCTATGGGTTATAGTTATGCATTTAAGACCCGATCCAAGTTTGCCCCTTAACCCTCAGCCTTATCCCTTCCCCTCTGAATAAATATATATACTCCACCTTTAATGTGACCAATGTTTTGGCCGTCTCCCCGCCACATGTCGAAGTGTCCCTGGGCAAGACACTGAACCCCAAATTGCTCCCGATGGTTCAGAGAGCGCCTTGCATGGCAGCTACTGCCATCGGTGTATGAGTGTGTGTATGAATGGGTGAATGTGGTAAGATATGTAAAGCGCTTTGGGGCTGAGAAAATCGGCTAGAAGGCGCTATATAAGTCAAGTCCATTTACCAATGTCGGGCCAATATAAGTTGTCAAATCTAACTAACTGACTGACTGTGATACTGATAATATCTGTGATGAAATTGGTTTGTTAGGATTGTTAGGAATAGTCAAGTCTAATAGCAACACACACACACACACAACCCCCCCACACACAGCATTAACTCAATGTCTTTCTTTACCGCCCGCCCCCCTCCCCCCGCTCCCCCCTCTGTCCCAGGCCTGAGCAACATCATAGGGATCATCGTGTACATATCAGCGAACTCCGGAGACCCTTCCAAGAGCGACTCCAAGAAGAACAGCTACTCCTACGGCTGGTCCTTCTACTTCGGCGCTCTCTCTTTCATCATGGCCGAGATGGTCGGCGTGCTGGCCGTGCACATGTTCATCGACCGCCATCGCGAGCTGCGTGTCGGGGCGCGGGCTGCCGACTACCTCCAGGGATCGGCCATAACTCGAATCCCCAGCTACCGCTACCGCTACAGACGTCGCTCACGATCCTCGTCTCGATCCACGGACCCCTCCCACTCCAGAGAAGCGTCCCCCGTCGGGTTAAAAGCGTTCGCGTTGCCCTCCACCGATATGTCGATGTACACGCTGCCCAAAGGGGGTCAAACGGGGGGAGGGGGAGATCACACGACGGCCAACTATAACTCGACGGAGAGGGAGAGGGACCACAACTTCCTACAAGTTCACAACTGCATCGGGAAAGATTCGAAAGACAACGCTGCAAATCGGCGCACTACACCCGTATGAAAGTGCGAGGACTAAAAAAGGGAAAAAGGGAAAAGGGGGGAAGGGGAAGGGGGACGCCTCAAGACACTTTAGAAAAGAAAAAAATTCATTTTTTTCAAGGGGGAGGCAAGGCTGAAATAGACAGATCATGGTGTTAAAAGAGTTGAGAAAATGTATAAAAATAGGCTTCCACAGCGAGACATGGAGTGAGTTGGTTATAGCAGCATTAAAGGGGAAGATCGGGTAATATGCAGACGATCACTGCGTTTCTGTTTGAAAATGAAATGAAGAAAAAAAACGAAACTGAGTAAAAAAATGCATAAAAAAAAAGATACATGCATGATTTTTCCCCCATCTCCCATTGTTTAAGGAGTTTTGAACATGTTTGTAAAGATTTGAAGGGGTTGGGGGGTGGGGGGTTGGGGGGGGACGGGGGAAGGGTATTTGGGAGGGGTGTGTGTGTGGGGGAGGGGGAGGGGTTGTCTAGTAATGGGCTGGGGCAGACTGACCCCGTTTGAACTTTATATTTTTTACTCTTCCAAAGTCTGATGAAAAAAGGTGTTTGATGATGAACCCTCTTTGGCCCCGCCCAGGATCCTGCCCCTCGATCTACCAACCCCGAACACACACACACACACACACACACACACACACACACACACACACATACACACACACACACACACACAAAGAGACTCAGTAAGCTGCAGTACACACACAAACACACAAAGAGACTCAGTGAGCTACAGTAAACACACACACTCTCAGTAAGATACAGTACAAACACACGCACACACACACACACACACACAGACACACACACACACACACAGTTAGCTACAGTGCACACACACACACACACACACACACACACACACACACACAACCCTAACCTCCCTTCTTAAACCCCCCACTCCTTTCTTTAGTTGCTCTGTCTTCTTGGTTTCATTCTTTCTTCGCTCTGATACTGTGAACCTCTGCGGTGTGTTTTCAGCCGGGAGCAAAGTCAGGCCGCAAAAAAAAAAAGTGGAAAAAATATACAAACAAACAAAGAAAAAAAAAAGTTAATATATGTATGGATTATATCTGAATATATGAATATATATGTTAATAAATCATGGCGAGACTTCTTCCCCTGGCGCAAAAGAAATATCACACGAAAATGACAACAAACTAATCTACGAAGAGAAGGCAAATCAAGTCATCGAGGACACCAAAATCCAAAATAGCGGATTGATCGTGGACTGGCTCGTTCGTTGACTTTTGGCTTTTTTTCGGATGAACTGATGAAATATCGGTTAGTATTATTAGACACATTACGTCACCACGTTCTTTTACAATGACAAGAAGAAGAAAGAAAAAAAATCGTTTGGACTTCCGCCGTAAACATGGCAGCCATATTGTGTTTCCAGGTCAACTCAAGAAGTGAAAATAAGTTGACCGCAATTTATTTTTAATTTTTTATTTTATTTATTTTTTCTCAATGGAGGAGATCGAAGATTGAACTCTGGTTTTAATGGAGGATATATATCTCGTGGCAAACTTGAAGAAAAAACGATGAAGACTGATGAATAACTGCGGACTTTGAAACTTTTGAAACTATATGATACAATCACTACTGCCAAAGACACAAAGTAGTGCAAGAGAGAGAGAGAAAGAAAGAGAGAGACTACGAACAAAAATGGCTACCAACCAGCGAGGTGAAGCTATGTAAGTGACTCCAAAAAAAATTAAGAAATTTACATGCATGCTAATCAAAATCATCCAATCTGCTTTTATTAAGGAACCTATGTTTTTTTTTTTTTTTTTTTTTTTTTTTTTGAACAACTGGACAATGATACCATGTAAGGGCAGAGTGGGGGTGACAAATTATAAGTTAATGTTACAGTAATATGTCTAATTTAATTTTTATTTTGCTTTATATTTTTGAGTGGGTAATTTGGGGTGGGGGCTTCGTAAATGCTTGAAACAAAATGAACAATCTTTTGAAGAACGTATCAATGCTTTGGAAAAAATCTTTATCTTGCCTTTTTTATTTAATTTAATTTAATTTAATTTAATTTAATTTAATTTAATTTAATTTTATTTTATTTTATTTTATTTTATTTTATTTTATTTTATTTTATTTTATTTTATTTTATTTTATTTTATTTTATTTTATTTTATTTTATTTTATTTTATTTTATTTTATTTCATTTTATTTTATTTTATTTTATTGTATCTCTCACACAGCCTTATAGTCTCTTTATTTATTTATTTTTGTCTCATTTTTCTTGTTCTTTGCGTTTGTGTTTGTTGTAAATGAGAAATTAAATTGAAAAAAAAAAGCGTAATGTCTTTCAAGGTGCCAAAACTGAATGAATCAAGTCCTGATGACGAATAAAAATTGAACCATGAACCCCCCGTAGGGAACAGAAGAGTGTGTGTTGTTGTGTCGATAAATACAACACACACACACACACACACACACACACACACACACACACACACACAGACACTCACTCACACACACACAGTGACCCCCCTCATTCATTCATTCATTCACCCCCCCCCCCCGTAGGGAACAGAAGAGTGTGTGTTGTTGTGTCGATAAATACAACACACACACACAGACACACACAGACACACACACACACACACACACACACACACAGTGCCCCCCCCCCCCAAAAAAAAATTGCATTATCTTAGTTTTAGTTTTAGACATTCGATTTAGTACGATTTCAGTCGGACTCAACAACACAATAAATATAATTTTCCTTAACTTCATGTCAATGTACTGATGTAAAGCTTAGCCAAATGAATCAATGTTTTAACCCTTTCATTTCTATGGAACCACACAATGACAAAGCCATGTGGAATAACAGACGACCAGGTGAGTGAAAAAAGAAGAAGGGTCTAAAGACGGTATTTTAATCTTGTATTTTTTATTTTTTTGCTTCACAACTGCGTTTAATTGAAATCACGTCATTATACACTATATGAACACACCAGAGCCTTGTAGTTACAGTAGGCTCCACAGTTGCCGTAGCATAACTTGCCTAAATTCACCATCTCACATGCACATTTTCCTCACAGACAACAAAAAAAAACTGCTTGATCTTCTTGGGTGAATAGAGATTATGCAGTAGTGCCATGCAGCAAAGGAAACAGCTCTGACAAACGACATGAGAATGACCAGGTAAGTGAAAATATAATTGAATATAAAAATTGCTTGATCTTCTTCGGTTAAAGATGGGGTATGTGATTTCTGATTGGTCAAAGTTAACATGAGCTGTACACTTTGACCAATCAGAGCGAGGCTCCGATGATTCTCTGTTCTTATTGGCTGTTGGGACTGTCCATTCACTTTGGCACCGACTATGTTGGTGTAGAGCGTGTCAGGGAGGGACCATAGGGGAGGGACCAAAGAGAACAAGTGGAGCAGTTGAGGTATTTGGATTCGTATCTCTATCCCAACTGCCATTTTCTCCCCAAATCCTCCACTCCAGCTTTTTTTTTTTTTTTAACCTTTATTTATACAGGTAAATCCCATTGAGTCCAAATACTCTTTTGCAAGGGAGACCTGTTCCCATTTACACACATTCATACACCGATAGCAGGCTAACTATCGACATTCACACGAGGCAAGGTGGGTGAAGTGTCTTGCCCAAGGACACAACAACTATGACACAGCTGGCAGGGTGGGGATCGAACCTCCAACCCTTTGATCATCAGCCGACCCGCTCTACCAACTGAGCCACAGTCGCCCCAAAAAAAGCTTTAATAGAGATTATGCAGTAGTGCAGTGCAGCAAAGGAAACAGCTCTCCCTCAAGGTGGAAACAGTTGGTGGGTAAGTTTTATTAACTGGTATGAAGCCTACTGTTTTAAATCCAGATACACTCGACAATGAACTCTGTGTCCTTTTTGTCAAAGTACTCAGTCACCTATTTATCCATTCTCCCTTGCATGTAGTTAAAGGCCTACTTCACTGATGAAAATATGAAGGTGTATTGAACTCTGAGATCCTATGTAGTATAAATGTGCAAAGATTTTAGAAATCGGTTCCTCCTAGCCTGAGAAAAGGCAGAAAGAGTGTTTTATGGTCTCACTGTCTAACCCTACAGTTTCCTTCTTGTGACATCACAGTAAGGGTTAGGATTAACAGGACAGCTGGGCCAAGGGAAGACTAAGGAAAGACTGAAGGAAGAAAAACGTTATTCATTATAGTATAATAGTGATTTTATAATGATAGAACGCCTGTTCCATATGGGTGAAGTATTCCTTTAAGATGGAAAATTAGGTCCAGGTTTTTTTCCTAATCCTTGAAGAATACATAAATGCCCTATTTACATCCGGTCATACCAGCAATGTTTAAGTCGCAATGTTATGATGAAATAAATAGGTGAAAGTATGTCTGAATTGTAGCATACTGCATCCTAACTAGATTATATTTATGCTCAGCAGTAGAATAGCAAGAAGAACAGAGTATGCTATTTTGAATGCAGGGCTTGTCTGTATGGTGCTCTCCTCCTCCTTCTCCCTCCCTCTCTCTCCTCTCTCTCTCTCTTCCCTCTCTCCTCTCTTTTCTCTCTCTCCCTCTCTCTCCTCTCCCTCTCCCTCTCTCTCCTCTCTCCTCCCTCTCTCTCTCTCTCCTCTTCCCTCTCCTCTCTCTCTCTCTCTCTCCTCTCTCCTCCTCTCTCCTCCTCCCCTCTCTCTTCTCTCTCTCCCCTCTCTCTCTCCCTCTCTCTCTCTCTCTCCCTCCCTCTCACTCTCTCTCTCCCTCCCTCTCTCTCCCTCCTCTCTCTCTCTCTCTCCTCTCCTCCCCCGGAGTGAGGATCAAAGTAGCTGGCATGTATCTCTGCAGTGCTGCTGTGATCACTGAAGAGAGAGACACACACACGCACACACACACACACACACACACACACACACACACACACACACACACACACACACACACACACACACACACACACACACACACACACACACACACACACACACACACACACACACGCACGCACACACGCACACACACACACACACACACACACACACACACACACACACACACACACACACACACACACAGCCTGGTTCAAACAGTGCCACATTGCCCCCCTCTGGAGTGGAGGGACATAACAATTTTTATTCATATCAGCCTAAGAACTCAGTGACCTCGCCAAAAACATGCATGAAACATAAATCTTCCTTAACAATCCCTGCGTTCCAAGTCACATGATTTTTTTTTTCGGCATTTTCAAGCTTTATTAGATAGTACAGAGTTGAAATGGGGAGACAGAGACAGAGACGAGAGAGAGAGAGAGAGAGAGAGAGAGAGAGAGAGAGAGAGAGAGAGAGAGAGAGAGAGAGAGAGAGAGAGAGAGAGAGAGAGGGGGGATGACCTGCAGTAAAGGATTTGAACCCACGACCACTGCAACGAAGGACGGAGCCGATATAGTACGTGCTCTATCCACTACGCCACATGCTTTTTCTTTGTACTCTACTATATACTTTAGTATGTTGGTCTGCATGCTACACAAATGCAATTGGATGTATTAAGGTGATTTGTGTATTTTTTTTTAATACTGCATTTGATTTTTGGAGACATTGACGTAGTAAATAATATGGAAGTATGAGGGAGAGGAACACAGGGAGAGTCTTACTGTCACAACAGAAGCATGACTTTGCTTTTAAGACTGAGTATGCCTCATATTTGATTTATGTTCGTGCTGCCAGAATATTTATTGAGTCTTACATTAAAGTATAGCCTGCATTAAAAACTACTACAGAGTAAGTATAGTTTAAATGACAGGTGAATAGGATTACATTTTGAACATATTTCATTTGAATTTAAAGCTGGGGTGTATGTGATTTCTGATTGGTCAAAGTTAACATGAGCTGTACACTTTGACCAATCAGAGCGAGGCTCCAATTCTCTGTTCTTATTGGCGGTTGGGACTGTCCATTCACTTTGGCACGACTTTGTTGGTGTTAGAGCGTGTCAGGGAGGGACCATAGGGGAGGGACCAAAGAGAACAAGTAGAGCGGTTGAGGTATTTGGATTCGAATCTCTATCCCAACTGCCATTTTCTCCCCAAATCCTCCACCCCAGCTTTAACCTTTATTTATACTCAGGAGATCAATGTAGGGGTATAGATATCATCATGAAACTTAGTTGATTAGTTACATTAAAACAATATTTTTTTGTATTACCATTATTTTTATATAAATGTTTGAACACATATGCAAATGTGGCAATGTCGAACTGTGCGTATATTTGCATTTATTTTAACACCAAAAATCTAGATGTTTGGTGAAGCCAGAGTTAAAATATTAATTTCATTTTCAACCTAGTAGTGTTTTACCTGGACACATTTTGGACATAGACTTTGTTCATTTTATTAATCAAAAGATACTATATGTATAGGTCTTAAAAGTGCATATTCAGCATGTTTTTAAGAAGAAAAATGTCTCGTAAATCAGTCATTGAACAACATATGAACAAATCCTTCTGTAATAACCTTCAGAATAGTGCCACAGGAAGACTTGTTGCAGAATAACAAAATATAAAATGTTACGAACAATATCCAAATTTTTAACAGACACGTACAAAGGACCTCATGCCTTCATTTGTTTTTATTAGCAAAATGTATTAGAGTTTTTATGAAAGAAAGGGCATTTAAAGGTGCAGTGTGTAATATGACATCATCAAGAAAGTTCTA
>CM047506.1:32570246-32572746 GCA_026122265.1 Ammodytes dubius
CACCCTGGCTTTTCAAATCAAAATCAAAATCAAATCAGTTTTATTTGTATCGCCCAAAATTACAAATACATTTGTCTCAGTGGGCTTTACATTTCATACAATATGATACCCTGCCCTTACACCCTTAGCTCGGCTGAGAAAAAACTCCCAGTAAAAAACCCTTTACCGGGATTAAAAGAAATTGAAGAAATCTCAGGGAGAGTCGACAGAGTAAGGGATCCCTCTCCCAGGACGGACATACTGCAATAGATGTCATACGTAGAGAAAATCACAAAGGAATTTGATCATTGACCAGGTGATTACATGGTAATTCCTCCCCAATAACTATCTTACCTCTGCACTACTATCTGTGTTTATATGTGGATGTCTGGGCTTTATGTCTTTTATTTTGGTTATTGTTATTTTACCTTCGTTGTTTACCTACTGAATGCACTATGTACAGCACTTTGGACAGTGTGAATTGTTATAAATGTGCTTATATAAATACATTTTACTCAAAAATGTAAAAGTATGTCCCAAGTGTATGCCTACTGCATCCGTACTAGAAAAATATGTTGGCTAACCATCTTTGCATAAACTAACTAGCGGAGAAAAGACAACACAGTAATTGCTTAAATATAGTAGAAAATAACTTTATTCATGGTATCAGTTTACACAGTCTGTCTGTCTGTGTGTCTGTCTGTCTGTCTGTCCATCTGTCCATCTGTCCGTCCGTCTGTCTGTGTGTCTGTGTGTCTGTGTGTCTGTCTGTCTGTGTGTCTGTCTGTCTGCCTGTGTGTCTGTGTGTCTGTCTGTCTGTCTGTCTGTCTGTCTGTCTGTCTGTCTGTCTGTCTGTCTGTCTGTCTGTCTATCCTGGTCCCAGGTTCTGTATTGTCTCTCTGCGTTCTTGATAGAGAGAGAGAAAAGCCCGAGCCAATGTTATCAGCGGCGCGTCACATTTCTCCATTTCTTTCTGAAAGACAAAAAAAAAGAGGAACTTTCAGTGTGTATTAATTCTAGCGCCCCCCTTTGGACAAAAGCGGTAGTGTTTTTACTACGCCAGCTGTTGTTCCTGGGTGAGCGTTTACCCATGACAAAGGCATTAAGAAAAACTACATAAAAAAATAGCATTCTTTATTTGCACTGATGGTTTCGTTTGCTGTTACATGTAGTTTATGATCATCAGAGGAAAAATTAGACTGTTTCAGAAATATTAAAAAGTTCCTCGTAGCTACTTTAACTTCACCCACAAAGCCAAACTAGAACACAACATACCCTGCGTTCCAAATCACATACTCTTTCTTTTTACTACACTACATACTAAAGTACAGAAGAGTTTTAGTCTTTTTACTACACTACATACTAAAGAACAGAAGAGTTTTAGTCTTTTTACTACACTACATACTAAAGTACAGAAGAGTTTTAGTCTTTTTACGACACTACATACTAAAGTACAGAAGAGTTTTAGTCTTTTTACGACACTACATACTAAAGTACAGAAGAGTTTTAGTCTTTACTACACTACATACTAAAGTACAGAAGAGTTTTAGGGCCACAGACAGGAGAGAAAAAAAATCATATAAGGAAATTTTTTTTTTTCCATTATGTCCAGAAATGTCAAGAATAAAGACGAATATTCCTAAATGCTATTGGAGTTAGTGGGGCATTTATGTATTTTCAGCATACTGCAATTGACGTGCATGTATTGGGACATCCTAAATATTTTTTCTGGCATACTAAATAGTAGGGAAGTATGGGGATTGGAACGCAGGGAAAGTCTTTATAGCGAAGGCACTTACAGCGGAAGTTTCGTGGTACTCCAACCCCTGGCTCTCGGCCCATTCTCGGGCCACGGACTCCTGGACTTCCCTTCTGGCGGACAGGTCTGATTTGTTGCCCACCAGGACACCTGAGACACACACACGCGCACACACACACACACACAACACAAACACACTAAGATATCTGTACTATTCAAAGCATTTGTATTTTTTAACATGTTCAATAAAATAACAAAACTGGAAACATTTAAACAGATATGTCAGCCTTTCCTTGACTATATAACAGCACTGAAGGGACCTACATGACACCTCGTTGACTTTTTATTTTCTGCTTAACATTTGCCTTTACTTCAAACAATGTCCTTAGAAACCTGTTAAGTACAGTACGCCATGTTGGTTGTCTGTTTTGTCTTTTGCTTTTTGCTTTTTGTTTACTTTTTCAGTTGTGTGTGGGGTTTAAGATATTTTTTGGGCATTTTTATGCTTTATATGATAGTGCAGAGAGACATAGTTGAAATGGGGCAGAGAGGGGAGTGACATGCAGAGAACGACCGCGGGTGGGAATCGAACCCGGGTCTGCTGCTGGGCCCGGCCCGGGAGGGGGACGCCTTACCGACTGAGCTAAAGGCGCCCCCCGTGTGTGTGTGTGTTCTTTGAAAAAAAAATAATAATAATTAAGTATTTAAAATTGATTATCTACCTGGCACCTGCAGCCCGTGGCAGTGCGCCCTGACTCTCTC
>CM047506.1:32585246-32590246 GCA_026122265.1 Ammodytes dubius
TGTTTATGCTTTATTGATAGTGTAGAGACAGAGTTGAAATGGGGCAGAGAGGGGAGTGACATGCAGAGATCGACCGCGGGCTGGAATCGAACCCGGGTCCGCTGCTGGCCGAGGCCCATGGGGGGGGGACGCCCTACCAACTGAGCTAAGGGCGCCCCCCTATGTTGCTATTTTCCTCTAAAGAAGCATCTTGACTTGGAGATTGTGTCATGCCCGGAGCGTGATTTATTTTGGCTTTGTGGGTGTTTTTTTTTAAAGATCAAAGTTTAGCGTTTCTTTGCAACTTTGCAGAATTGTAATAAAGAAAGTGGTATCTGCTATGTGTGTGGGTGTTTGTCTGTGTGTGTGTGTGTGTGTGTGTGTGTGTGTGTGTGTGTGTGTGTGTGTGTGTGTGTGTGTGTGTGTGTGTGTGTGTGTGTGTGTGTGTGTGGAGGGTGTGTGTGTCAATCCTGAAAGTACAGTGAATATTTTAATTAACAGTAACAAAAGTCCTGACACATTCATTTAATGCATTTCTCTCGTCAACCCTGTATCTATTTAAACCTTTGTTAAACAAATATATTTTTATTATTATTTTTATAGAATATAAAGGACAAATATCGAACTTTGACAAGTATAACCGATTGTCGAATTTGTATCAGAAACATCCTATTCAACTGATACATTTCCAAATCGGGGACAGCCCTAGCTACACGCACACACACACACACACAGCCATACACACACACACACACACAGCCACACACACACACACACACACACACACACACACACACACACACACACACACAGCCACACACCACACACACACACACACACACACACACACACACACACACACACACACACACACTTTTCAGTCCAGCACATTCTATCAGCTCAGTGCAAAACAGGAACGCACTCACACACACAAACACTCACGTTTGTTTGCGCCTTCCTGTCATAATTCAGACATTGTTTGAAAAGCTATTTTAATACTGAGAGCTGTGTGTGCATGTTTAGCCTTCATGTGTTTGCAGTTGCCATATTGTGAGACATGTGTTGTTTAGCCTTCATGTGCCTGTTGCCATATTGTGAGACATGTGTGTTGTATACTTTACATGTATACAGATGTATATTAAACCTGCAGTGTGTAGAATTTGGGGTTTTATTTCCTAGCAGATTTTGTAGAAAATAATTATAATATCCATAAGTACATTTAATTTAGTGCATAATAGCTGAAAAAAAAGTTTTTAATTATTTTTTTTTCCCCTTAGAAAGGGTCTCATATGTGTCAATATTTCTGCATATTTTGGACCAAGGCCAAGTGCCGCCATCTTGAAAGTGTCATAGTTGGAATGTCATCAGGTGCATTGTTTAAAATTTAGAATTGTTCTTGTCCTTGAAGGCCACTGTAGCTTCTGTTATTATTCTAAAGGGGTGGGGTTACCCAGGGAGTGTTGCATTCTAGAACTTTGTAGAACTTTCTTGATGATGTCATATTACACACTGCACCTTTAAGCCCTGAACTATTTCAGCATTCAAAGTTTACAAATAAGGTGAGAGTAAACCAAACCACACACACCCACACCCACACACACCCCACACCCACACACACACCCACACCCACACACACACCCACACCACACCCACACACCACACACACACCCACACCCACACACACACCCACACCCACACACACACACACCACACACACACACACACACACACACACCCACACACACACACACACACACCACACACACACACACACACACACACACCCACACCCACACACACACCCACACCCCACACACACACACACCACACACACACAACCACAACACACACACCACACACACACCACAACACACACCCCACACACACCACAACACAAACACACACCAATTTTGAGTTGTGTTGAAACTCACTTAATCAATACTGTGATCACATCTACTGTGGTTTTGCATTTTGACTTAAAGCTGGGGTGTGTGATTTCTGATTGGTCAAAGTTAACATGAAGAAAGAGAGAAATAGGAAGAGAGAGAGAGAGAGGGAGGGAGGGAGGGAGGGAGGGAGAGGGAGAGGGAGGGAGAGAGGGAGAGGGGAGAAAGAGAGAAATAGGAAGAGAGAGAGAGAGAAAGGGATAGATAGAGAGAGGGAGAGAGAGATATGTCTCACTGGCAGGCTTAGCTTTTCAGGCCTCTTAACAATGTTTTGCATGACTGGATTCTCTCATGCCCCTTTACTAGGGCCCTATGATTTCCGCGATAACGAAAACACGGACGGAATCACGGAATCGGACCATTAAAACGGAATCTACGGTTAAACACGGAAAGCCACGGAATTCGCCATTATTTTGGTGAAATTCAGTATCGAGGGAAAAGGGAAACAACACGGGTGACATTAACGTCACGTAATGTTTAGCAGTCACTCCCACAACAATGTTGGAAGAAAAAAAAACAATTCCCCTGTCCACCGCCCCAGCCTAGGTGGCGGGAATGCAAACAATAGGCCCCGCTCCCGCTTCTAAAAAGAAGCAGAAGAAGAAGCAGGAAGTTGAGGCGGCCGCGGCTGACTTCTGAAATGCCCAAATCTGCTAAAAAGCTTCGTAATTCGGCTCTAACCCCCAAATTCAGAGCCGAACAATATCCAAATGACTACTATCACTCAGGCAGTCAACTGTTTTGTAGAGTATGTCAACATTCGATCGATTGGAAACGCAAAGATACGTGCGATGACCACTTGAAGTCAGACAAACATATAAAAAACCACGACAAACGCCGCAACCATGGCACGCCCCTTCAAACCACAATTCCGGCTACAATCAGCTCATCAGATTCAAGAACAGAGTTTATTGAGGACTTTGTGGCTGTGTGCGCCGAATCTGACATCCCCCTTGAAAAACTTAAAAAGTTACGCCCGTTTCTAGTCAAACACTGCAAACAGGGAGGAGCGCTGCCTCAACATGTGAGTAGCCTCCGCCAGACTCACCTGCCTCGAGTGTTTGAGCAACACATGAATGCCGTTTTAAACAAGATCAGAGGGAAGAAGTTCGCTGTGGTTGTGGATGAAACAACTGATGCACGGGATTGCAGCGTCCTAAACATCGTCATTGGTGAGTTAACTTAGCAGCCTGTTATTATATTGTTGCAATAGCGTTGTTTTTGTACGCTCTGCTATGTTAATTGTCCCCATGTAAAATATGATAAGGACGACCTCTTCTGGTGAAATAATAGCAATGCATAACGTCTGCAGCTGTCTGCCTATGGCTGTAGGCCTATTTTGCAGTATTTGCTTTGCTTTAAATAGACACTTATTTTGTCAGAATATTATTTTAGGATAAAATAAGTAGAGTAGAATATAAATTTAGGTTTGAATAACTATTACTAATAGTAATTTTCTTTGTTATCTTTCATTGCAGGTGTTGAAAACCAGTACTTTCTGGTGGATGTTGTTTTCATGGACAGATGCAACTTTTCAACATTTTCCCAAGCTATACTAGCCTCCCTCCACAGCAACAACCTGGACCTGAATGATGCCTGGGCAGTGGTCACAGATAATGCTGCATACTGTCTGAAGGCATACAGGGAGGTCCTGAAAGGATTGATGCCCAACAGTGTCCATGTAACCTGTCTCTGCCACGTCATCAATCTGGTGGGTGAGACCTGGCAGCACTACAAATACTTCTCTGAAGCTGCATCACTGGTGACATGGATGAGATCTGTCTTCTTCAAGAAGCCTGCCAGAAAGAGAAGATGGGTGAGTTTCCTCATTAACAGGGAGCATGTGCAGACAAAAGCTCCCCCTGAAGCAGTGAGCAGCAGATGGAACAGCTGGTTTGAGGCAGTGAAGTACCATGCAGAGCATGTTCATCTGTACAGAGAGTTTTTGTTGGCAGAAAAATCCTCATCCATGGCAGTCACAAACATCCTCAGCCAGGTGGATACAGAGGAGAAGGTGCAGGCCCTCACTGTGAAGCTCACCTTCATCTCAGAGGGCTGCTCAAAAATTATGACAGCTCTGACAGTCCTGGAGGGAACCCACCGTCCCACAGCAGTGTCTGCTTACAACATCATGGAAGATCTAGGCTCTTACCTAGTAAATGGAACGGCAAAAACATGTGGCTTTGGTGCCAAGACCGATGAGCTCCTGAGGAAGATGGGTTTTCGAGAGAGGAATGTGGTCCTTGAAAGTCTACATGACGCTTTCCACTTGGCCTTCACAAAGTTCTCAAAGCACTGGGACATACATCCAGCCAGGGAGGTCTACAGGCTGGTAAGAGTGTTTGACCCAAGGCAGGCTCCAGCAATGGAAAAGCCAATTGAAGTCTACACCACCACACTGAAACCCATGGCAAGTCCATCATCAGAGCTAAGTGAAGAGTGGGTTGCCTTCCATCACTGTGTATCCAGGGAGCCCTTGCCAGCTGACATGGAGCTGGATGCTTACTGGAGGGGCATCAGGTCAAGATTCCCAAGAGTTGCAGAAGTGGCAGTGCCCTACATCTACTTCCCAGTCAGCTCAGTTGACTGTGAGAGGAGCTTCAGCAAGTACAAGACTCTGCTCACAGACAAGAGAGAGGCCCTCACTGAGCTCAACACAAAGAGGCTGACAATCATGTACTTCAATGGAGATGTCTCTGACAGATGGAAGACTTAGGAGTTGAGCTCAAAGGGACAGTACTGTTCAATGGTGTTGATTTTCCTGATTCAGGTTGTATTGCAGGTTAAGGTTTCATTTAATGCTGCATTGTTTGTCCCCTGGTTTGATGTATTCTTCAAACAGTGCTTTGGTAATTGTTACAAAATGTTTTTATTCACAGTTATGATTTGTTAAAATGAAGTACAGCTTATAAGCACTTTTTATTGTTACAAAAACCTCAAGTCCTCAGTTATGCATGTTTTACACTTTAAGGACACTGTGAAAAGCACTTTATTTTTTATGTAAAAAAAAACTGAAATGGTTAACTTGAAGCACAAAATGTCTTAATCTTCTATTATAGAAATTTGACTGTTTTT
>CM047506.1:32602746-32655246 GCA_026122265.1 Ammodytes dubius
ACTTGTTTAAGGGCCCTAGAGATGTTTTGGATTAGTATGTAGAACTCGAAACTATATATTTTTTTTTTTTTAAGATATTTTTTGGGCATTTTTATGCTTTATTTGATAGTGCAGAGAGACAGAGGTGAAATGGGGCAGAGAGGGGAGTGACATGCAGAGAACGACCGCGGGTGGGAATCGAACCCCTCTCTGCCCTTTTTCAACTCTGTCTCTACACTATCAATAAAGCGTAAAAATTCAAAAAAAAAAAATATCTTTAAAAAAAATTGCAATATGTTAAAAATCTGCATTTTAAGAGATTCTGATTCTGATTCTGGGTTGATTCTATTGTTGATCAGTTCACATGACACAACAGTCACTCGGCCAAATACAGTAATTAACGGATAACGAGCTGCTTAAATCCCTGTAATCCTGTGTGGAAAGAAAGCGCTCTAGGCACACTGGAATTTATTATTATTATTTTTTTTTTTTATAGAATAAATAATTCAAAAGATAAATAAAAAGCAAACTGAATTTTTCTTAAATTTTAGGATGTTAAAAATGATACGTTGAGATGGTTTTTCTCTTGGTTTATGGCCAATACCGTCTTGATTTTGTTTAGCAGGTCAGCAATTGCTTAGGTGAGGTAGCTAAGTGTATGACATTTAGTATATGATTCTATAGCAACACACAGACACAGAGACACACACAGACACACACACACACAACACATACGCACACACACGCACACACACATAGACACACAGAGACACACACAGACACACACACACACACACACACACAAACACAGACAGACACGCACACACAGCAGCTTATTTGCTTTGCCTCCCATTGTATAGTGAAGTGCGATTTCGTTTTCTAATTATTGGAATTGAACCTGAAGCCCCCTTTGAACAAGTGCAGTGTCCGTTTACAGAACAACCGTTTATACACATCAGTATTATGTAAGTTTACAGTGTTATCTTTGCTTTGTCTTTCTGCTGTAGGGCTTGAACCTATTAAAGTTAACGTTTTAATATGAAAAATTATTGTTTGAAAGTCGGATTTATTAGGTTTCTTAAACAAGTTTTCAGAAATAGACCCTGCGTTTCGAATCGCATACTTTCTAGTATATAGTATGTAGAAAAAATATTTAGTATGTCCCGATTCTTGTGGCCAGATTTAGGATGGTTAGAAGTACCCGGATGTCCTACTTCATCCGGCCAAGATTGTTAGTGTTGAAAACTGCATCCTATTTGGGGCGATTCTGACCCACAATCCGGTGCGCACGTGAAGTGACGTCACATCGACGAAGCCTCCATATGAAAACAAACAAGGATGCGCTGGATATAAAAGCAAGAGGCAAGATCAAGGCGCGATGTTATGATGAAATAAAAGAGTAAAAGTATGTCCCAATAGTATGCCTACTGCATCCTAACTAGATTATTTTTATGGTCAGATGTAGTATGTAGAATAGAAAAAAGAAAGAGTATGCGATTCGGAACGCAGGGTGCATTTTCAAATCACGCACTTGCAATTTTTGTTCTCTAGAAATGTCGAAAATATGTATGAAATAAAAAAAAATGTTTGGAATAAAATCGCCAGTTCTTGACTGTGGTAAAGTTGGAATGATATTTACAGATTTGAACTTCACACACACACACACACACACACACACACACACACGCTCACGCGCACACACGCACACATACACACACACACACACACACACACATGCACACAGCATCTTAATTGCTTTGGTCTTGTCCCATTGTAGAGTGAAAGAGGTTGTTTCTCATTATTGGAGTCGAACAACAGATGAAAAGCTTTGTCTTTGCTCTGCTGTCTGCTGAACTAACCTCAGTCTAGGAGCTAAGAATAGATACAGTATGTATGTATGTACTTAATTTAGGAGAGAGTACCAAGTATCAATTGTTCTATAGGCGAATATGCCTTACGATTATGATGCTTTTCTACCAGTTTAATCACACACACACACACACATGTTTCTTGACATTTTCTTCTAAAATATCGAATTAGAAGTTTCTCAACATTTTTCTTTGTAACAGTTTATTTTTAAAGACAAGGTGTAAAACAAAGAATTATGTATCTCTATGTGAAGTATCATAGTATATTAAGTTGTATGTATGTATAGATCGTAAATGTCAAATATAGTATCGCCAATTGTATAGAGATTATATGGAATACAAGAAGCGAATATAATAAATATTTTTATTTTTTTACTATGGAAAAGGGGTAGGATTAAATAAGTGTATACTTCTTCCTGCTCCTTTTCAGGCATATCACATCAATACAGATGATTTGTTTTCTTTTTGTGAAGTCATTTAAACATAGAATTAGTTTATTGTATTTTTATGCTTTTCATTTTGTTTTGTATTGTTTTTGATATGTCTGAAATAAAAAAATAAATAAAATAAAATAAAAAAGTATAGACTGGTAGAAAAAAATGACATTTTAAAAGAAAAAAAAATCCCATTTAACCATAGTGTCGAAAAAAGGCTGTGGTCATTTTTGGATTCTTCCCACCGGATTGAGATTTTAGCACATATCCCACCCTGTTCATTTGGGTCATATCAGCGTAAAACAGCATACAAATTATCTCTCCTAAATGAAGTGCATATATACATATCTACGCAATCTCCTAGACTACTCGCTCTGTCTAACTAAACAACTTCTCTTATCTAACAGGCTTTAAACTTTTCAAAACCAACTAACCAATATGTCCTCTCTCTTTCTTTTCTCTCTCTCTCTCTCTCTCTCTCTCTCTCTCTCTCTCTCTCTCTCTCTCTCTCCTCTCTCTCTCTCTCTCTCTCTCTCTCTCGTGTGTTCCCTTTCTTTCATCTGCTATAACATTACTACACCTCCGCTTTCTACAATTATCTAATTATCTATCTATCTATCTATCTATCTATCTATCTATCTATCTATCTATCTATCTATCTATCTATCTATCTATCTATCTATCTATCTATCTATCTATCTATCTATCTATCTATCTATCTATCCATCCATCCATCCATCCATCTATCTATCCATCCACCTATCTATCCAACCATCCATCCATCCATCCATCCATCTATCTATCCAACCATCCATCCATCCATCCATCCATCTATCCCTCCCTCCCTCCCTTCATCCCTCCATCCATCCCTCTCTCCCTTCCTCCATCTCTCCCTCCCTCCCCTCCCCCTCTCCCTCCCTCCCTCCCTCCCTCCCTCCCTCCATCCCTCCCTCCCTCCCTTCCCTCCCTTCCTCCACCCATCCACCCATCCATCCATCCACCCCTCCACCCCTCCCTCCCACCCCCAAGGCGGCGCAGTCTTTCCTGGGCTTCCAGCGCTACAAACTCGGGCGGATTCGGCGCTATTCTCCCAGGAATACACGGACCCCAGCCAGGATGTAGCCGGAGCCCCCTACGCCTCGTTCGGAGGGGAAGATGCGGAGAGTCCCGTGGAAGGAGTCGGGGGCACGGCCAATAGTGACGGGGTGTTCGACGGGAGCGGGGGATACCAGCGCCAAGACTACTGAGAAAAAACGGTGGTTGAAAATATTAATCTACTGAGGGGAAGTAAATGTATTTAACCTTTATTTACTTGAGATAGCATTGAGGGGTGTGAGCCTCATTTACAATGATGTCGAGAAACAAATGTCGAGAAACAAAAAACAAAAATTGTAGTAGTTTCTGTTAGGTTACAATGAACTAGGTCCATTTTTATAGAAAGAAAATTTAAAGAAAATCAATCAAAATAGTACCAATGAATAGAAACTATAGGACAGATTCTAAATTGAAATACTTAATCTCTATGTTGGACATTTTGGCAACTTAAGTTTGGGACAAGATGCCAGTTACATAATATGAGACTTCAGTTAAAGACCTACTTCACCGGTTGGAATATGAAGGTGTATTGAACTCGGAGATCGTATTTGGTATAAATGTGTAAAAAAAAAATTAAATCGGATCATCTTAGCCTGAGAAAAGGCAGAATGAGTGTTTTATGGTCTCACTGTCTAACCCTACATTTTCCTTACTGTGACATCACAGTAAGGAAAATGTAGGGTTAGGATTAACAGGACAGCTGGGCCAAGGGAAGACTGAGGGAAGAAAAACCTCATTCATTATATTATAATAGTGATTTTATAATGATAGAACGCTGGTTCCATATGGGTGAAGTGTTCCTTTAAATAAAAAAATAGTAAATGGTTCAGGATGTCAGGAAGAGTTTAGTTAAGAATCGAAAAATACTATGGTGGGGAGAATTGGCTACTAGTGACTGCATTGCCTTTCATTTCTGCTGTCAGTCAAGCAAAATGACTGCGAACAGTGTTTAAAACACACACACACACACACACACACACACACACACACACACACGCAAACACACACACACACACACACACACACACACATACACATACACACACACACACACACACAAAACACACACACACACACACCATCCATACACACATATAAAGTATGTGTGTATGGCTGATTGAGTGATACTGTATTTCCTTGCTAAACCCCTGAGGAACCTACATATTTATTTTCTAGATATTTGCCTTAGTGCCGACTGCCAAGATAACTCCATAGAACACAACATGCGTATTCTATTCTACAGTTCAGTTCTATTTCAGCAACTTAAAGGGGCAGTGTGTAATATGACATCATCAAGAAAGTTCTACAAAGTTCTAGAATGCAACGCTCCCAGGGTAACCCCACCCCTTTTGAATAATAACAGAAGCTACAGTGGCCTTCAAGGACAAGAACAATTCTAAATTTTAAACAATGCACCTGATGACATTCCAACCCAACATGGATGCCTCCATAAGACTTACCCTCTCCATGTACAAAATGTAATATTAATATTTGTAATTCTCCGCTCAGGAGGATAATTCAGAATATTGTCAGAGGTGATTTTACACCAATGAGGACATACAGTTATTTATGAATGAGGATATTGATTTTAGCTAATAAATTACTTAAAATGTTACACAGTGCCCCTTTAACTAAACAAATTGTGTCTTGGTGTATCTCTCCCTTTACGACTTAAAAACCCTGATACATCCAAACGAACATTTTGCCGTTATCATAGAGCAGGGGTCACCAACACAGTGCCCGCAAGGACCATATGAGGCGCCCGCAGGCCTGTTCTAAAAATAGCATAATAATCTGTTTCCCACCTTTTTTAAGTCATTGTTGATCATTATTGTGAGAAATCATTAACATGATCAGTGTCTTCACATAGATGAATAGCATTAATCATTAATAATAATATATAACTAAAGGCAAGCTGAGCAAATTTGTTATTTCAGAAGAGTGTATCAAACTGGGTGCCCTTCATATGACTCAGTACCCATGAAGTAGCCCTCAGGTTCAAAAAGGTTGGTGAGCCCTGTCATAGAGCATTCCAAAAGGCCTAAACAGTCAACTCTCTACAATAACAGATGCTACAGCCATGAACATGCATTTCTCAAAGTTCTTAAAGGTGCTACGAGGAACTTTTAAATATTTCTGAAACAGTCTTAATTTTTTCCTCTGATGATCATTAATTACATGTAACAGTAAAACCAGACCATTAGTGCAAAGAATGCTTTTTTTTAATATAGTTTTTTTCTTAATGCCTTTGTCATGGTTATACACTCACCCAGGAACAACAGCTGGCGTGGTAAAAACACTACTGCTTTTGTCCAAAGGGGGGCGCTAGAATGGACACAAACTGGAAGTTCCTCAGAGCACCTTTAAAGAATACATGATATCTCTATCTCTATCTCTCTATACATAAATGTAAATCAATAATTAAGTATATTAGAGTGTTTAACAAAAAAAATATTGACTTTATATTAGGGCATTGTGCTAATTATGTATAAAAAGTAAGAAAATAAAAATGTCCAGTTGAGTGTTATTGTGATATAAGATATATACATATATATATACAACTATGGTGAGGTAATACATGCCTCCTTTATGTTAAAGGCCTACTTCACCGGTTGGAATATGAAGGTGTATTGAACACTGAGATCCTATGAAGTATAAATGTGCAACTTTTTTAGAAATCGGATCATCCTAGCCTGAGAAAAGGCAGAAAGAGTGTTTTATGGTCTCACTGTCTAACCCTACATTTCTACTAGTGTGACATCACAGAAAGAGAAATGTAGGGTTAGACAGTAAGACCATAAAACACTCTTTCTGCCTTTTCTCAGGCTAGGATGATCCGATTTCAATTTTTTTTGCACATTTATACTTCATAGGATCTCCGAGTTCAATACACCTTCATGTTTCAACCGGTGAAGTAGGCCTTTAACTTTCAGGGTTAAGAAGAAGATGTTTTTATTTTTTTGGGATATTAATACTAACTATACGAAAGATACAGCAACAAAAAATGTGACCAAATTATTCAAAGTATATACAGTATATACAGCTCTGGAAAAAAAATGAAGAGACCAGTCTGGATTTTTTCTTCAATCTTCATCTCTACATTACTTAATGGAAATGCTCTTTAATGACAATATTGCTGGGGGGGAATTTGGTAGAAATGTTGTCAGTAGTTTATAGAATAAAACCAAAATGTTCATCTTACTCAAACTCAAACATATGCCTATAAAGAGTAAAACAAGAGACACTAAAAACATTTGGAGTGGTCTCTTAATTTTTTCCAGAGCTGTATATAGCTAAACATATATACTTTATACTGTACAACCGTGTAGAAGTTAGAAATGTGTGACGTTTCTGTGTGTGAAGTCAATTTAAGAAGAAAAAAAAGCTTAATGAGGACCTATTATACTACTTTTCTGGTCTTAATTTCTTGTTAAAAACTGCTATAGAGCAACCTGACACGAATCACATCACAAAAAAGTATGTAGATTTTCGGGAAGCTCTTTCTCTTATTTTGGCGATCCAGCAGGCCCTGTAAACACTTTGCTTCTGCCATCGAAAAGTATCATAGGTCCTCTTCAAGGTTAAGATTCAAGAAAACATATTCTGTACACATGTATGTTTTTTGATGTGTTCGATTTTAACCGATAAATGAATAAAAATAAAGGAAATACCGATAAAGATGTGTATGTTCTCTCTCTCTCTTGTGTGTGTGTGTGTGTGTGTGTGTGTGTGTGTGTGTGTGTGTGTGTGTGTGTCTGTGAGTTGAATTTGTTTTTGCTATTGTCTGTTCTTAATAACCTGCTAAGGTAGAACCACAGGGTTAAGTGTGTGTGTGTGTGTGTGTGTGTGTGTGTGTGTGTGTGTGTGTGTGTGTGTGTGTGTGTGTGTGTGTGTGTGTGTGTGTGTGTGTGTGTGTGTTATGTAGGCCTGTGTGTGTGTGTGTGTGTGTGTGTGTGTGTGTGTGTGTGTGTGTGTGTGTGTGGGTATATAAGTTAATTATTGTTCATGTTTTCATTAGTGGTGACAGTGAAACAGACAGAAATGTGGCGCATGTCTCCCCCTTGTGGTGAGACTTTTCAATTTAGACTCACGTTATGACTGCTATTGCAACGACGGGCCTAGCTATTGATCTGGTGGGATGATGCAGCATATTTGTACGACATTTTTTTAAATTAATTGTACAGTTTAACCTGTTCATCAAAAGAGTTTAGTAGCCTATAAGAAAGTGTAGCTACTCCCCCCCCCCCTAAATTCTAAGGCAAGGCAAGTTTATTTCTATAGCACAATTCAGACACAAGGCCATTCAAAGTGCTTTACAGCGGCATAACATACATCAAGATTAGAAATTACATTGATAAACAAGAAAATACATCAAGATTAAAACATGAAGGCCCACCAAGCTTTAAAAACAGACCTCTACCAAAGCATATTGTCTATTTTAGTGCACCAGGAGAATATGGGCTAGGCTACTGTAGACCTACATAAACTAGTTCCTCAATATCAATGTAGGTGGCCCATGTAAGATTATCGGATACATTTTATCAGGGTTAGAGTTTTGTGGGAGCCAATAGCTGAGCACACATAGGCCTACGTAAACACACACACACACACACACACACACACACACACACACACACACACACACACACACACACACACACACACACACAGAGTGAGAGCGAGAGAGAGAGAGAGAGGGATAGAGAGAGAGAATGATAATCAGGCAGACAGAAAGGCTAAACAATCAACAGGACTCGTGCCAAATAGGCTTAAACAATACTAGGCTGCTATTTATAATATAGAAAGGTACGATTTAAAAGTGTACTATATTTGTAGCCCTGTATAAACTCCCAGGAAGAAAGAAATTATCTCATAAATGATGTTTAAAAGTCAGTAACAGGTTCGTTCGATGTTGCGGTTTGTTATCGCAGTTCATATTAAACACACACGGGGGCGAGATGGTCAAAGAAATCCCGCATAGCAACCATGATACGTAGTAACACATCCGGAAGTGATGTTAGTTAGAAAGGGTTTTTTCGGGGGTTTAAATGTCCTTTTTTATAAGAAATTTAAACTCTGGATTTTGTGGTAGACTTTGTTGATTGCAACCGTACAGAAAAAGTATGTAATGTTGCTATAATAACGAAATAAATAGCCTACATTTGACGTAAGTTTAGCCGACGTACGTTGCTTTCAGAGGCTATCGGAATTTCAGCTTCTCATTGATGATTCGTTAATATAAATACAAAGCGCCACTAAGACATAAAGAAATTTCCAGAAAATATATGTTTTGACCCATTTTATTACATATAGAATTGCTTAGAATTATTTTTATCAATTATTTTCACTTTAAACGCAATGATAGTGTAGTATGTTTTCTCCATAACGTGTGAAATTTCGGACTTTACGACCAACACCTGAACGCAACAGTCGAGTCAACCGTCCAACATGGCGGCGCAGCGGAGGAATTTGATGCAGAGCGTGAGTGAAAAAATCATCTATTTATCCCAATTTTTAACCTTTTACGTTACTTTTTCTCTACTATTGAAAGGTGTCTTGGTGATTTATCTCCCTGTGTAGGTGTCTGTTTTAGTTTTATCCTGTTTAATGTAGTTTAAGGGATGCTAGGTAGCTAATTTAGTTCAGATTTAGCTAAACGGTCAGCTAGCTTCACCAACTTTAACATCATAACAATGTGGTTTTTTAGTGTTTAAACAGTAGAGACAGTTGGAGTTATGTGAAGTTAAGAGAGGCCACTATATAACTGCTACTTACGTTGCACTAAAAGTCATTAATTTGTCTTTATTTTGGGTGAATTAGCTGAAGTTGAGCATCGGCTACATTGCTACTTTCAAGCGATGGTTGCTTTAGTTTAGTTCTGTCTGAGAAAACCTTTGAAATGTTTAATTTTGTGTTTGTTAAAATACTTTCCGCTACATGTCAGGTCTTTGTTGACACTCCAGTTGATGATTGATGTCCACGTATTGCGTTAAAGCAGTGTTTTGTATCAGAAACACAGCTTTTCCAAACATAACTACTTTTATACTATAAACCCCCCCCCCCCCCCCCCCCCCCCACAAAAAAAAATATATATATATATATATATTGTCATTGAAGAGCATTTCCATTAAGTAATGTAGAGATGAAGATTGAAGAAAAATCCAGACTGGTCCATGAGTTTACAGTGGAGGAAATAAGAGATTAGCAATACTTTTTTAAGGCACGAGGATTAATCTGTGGGAGCCAGAATTCTTTATGGTTGGTAGGGGATCAAATACTTATTTCACTCAATGAAATGCAAAATAATTTATATATTTTTTTACGTGATTTTCTGGATTTTCTTTTTGATATTCTGTTTTATCACTGTTAAAATAAACCTAGCATTAAAATTATAGACCGTTCATTTCATTGCAAGTGGGCAAACTTACAGTGAGGGATCAAATACTTATTTCCTCCACTGTATATACTACATACTGTCTACTTAACCACCCATTGTGTATATAACTTAATTTAATGTTTTTATTATTTATTTATTTGCAGCATCAGAGCTGGACAGACGACCTGCCGCTGTGTCAGATGTGTGGCGTAGGAACGGCCCCAAACTGTGTGTACGGAGCGGAGGGGAAAGGAGCCCAGGGCCACAACAACGAGGACGCACACCTCATGTTCAGGTGAGGTGTGTGTGTGTGTGTGTGTGTGTGTGTGTGTGTGTGTGTGTGTGTGTGTGTGTGTGTGTGTGTGTGTGTGTGTGTGTGTGTGTGTGTGTGTGTGTGTGTGTGAATGAATTAATAATTTATTTGAAATATGCAACAACAATACAATAATAAAAATGCATCAACAGGAGTCAGCACTAGTGACTCCTGCACTGATAAGGCCGCCAAGCACTCTATAAAAATGCAACAACATATTTGAAAAGGGGTGGGAAGAAGTAAAAACTTGTTCAATCCCACCCCACTTCTTTAAACAATATTAACAGGTCACAAATCAAAACTCAAAACTACATGTTTCCTTCAGACTAATTTCTAATTTTCATGATATCAATTCTATGTATCAACACTTGCGTATCTGTACACCATACCGATGCACATAGATACATCCGTGTGTGTGTGTGTCTGTCTGTCTGTGGGTTTTTTAAGATTATTTTTTGGCATTTTTTTTCTTTATCAGACAGTTTCCTCCACATGTCACTAGAGGGAGCTCAAGTACCACTGCTGTAACTTGTTCTACAGTTGGAAAATCAAAAGTCAATATTTTTTTTAGAAATGGTCTAGAAAATGACAATATTGGCTGCATGTAACATTATAGCCTTTTGCCTTCTATCTATCTATCTATCTATCTATCTATCTATCTATCTATCTATCTATCTATCTATCTATCTATCTATCTATCTATCTATCTATCTATCTATCTATCTATCTATCTATCTATCTATCTATCTATCGCTCTCTCTGTCTCTCTCCCTCGCTCTCAAATTCAAATTCAAAAGCTTTATTGGCATGACATTTGTGGTAAACAAACAGTGTTGCCAAAGCATTACAATAATACAAATAATACCAAAAGAGAACATTCAGAACAGCATGTACATAGAACATTACATACAGATGTCTATAATGGGGCGACTGTGTCTCAGGTGGTAGAGCGGGTCGGCTGATGATCAAAGGGTTGGAGGTTCGATCCCCGCCCTGCCACCTGTGTCATAGTTGTTGTGTCCTTGGGCAAGACACTTCACCCACCTTGCCTCGTGTGAATGTCGATAGTTAGCCTGCTGCTATCGGTGTATGAATGTGTGTGTGAATGGTAACGTGGGAAAGGAAAACAGGTCTCCCTTGCAAAAGAGTCTTCGGTCTCAATGGGATATACCTGTATAAATAAAGGTTAAGAAAATAATGATGAATAAAATGATATGGACAAGAATAATTAATTATTAACACACTCTTTCCACCATCTATCTATCTATCTGTCTGTCTGTCTGTCTCTCTCTCTCTCTCTCCCTCCCTCCCTCCCTCCCTCCCTCCCTCCCTCTCTCTCTCTCTCTCTCCATTCAGAGGGGAGGATGGCTGTTTTCTGTACGGAGTGTTTAACGGTTATGACGGGAGTCGCGTCGCCAGTTTCGCGTCTCAGTGCCTGACAGCCGAACTGCTCCTGGGTCAGCTCAACTCCACGCACACGGACACAGACGTACGCAGGATCCTAACACAGGTGAGAGTGTGTGTGTGTGTGTGTGTGTGTGTGTGTGTGTGTGTGTGTGTGTGTGTGTGTGTGTGTGTGTGTGTGTGTGTGTGTGTGTGTGTGTGTGTGTGTGTGTGTGTGTGTGTGTGTGTGTGTGTGTGTGTGTGTGTGTGTGTATGGTGTGTGTGTATCGGCGTGTGTGTGTGTTGTGTGTGTCTCTGTGTCGTGGGTGTGTGTGTGTATCGTGGTGTGTGTGTCGTGTATGTGTATCAGTGTGTGTATGTGTGTGTGTATCGGTGTGTGTGTGTGTGTGTGTGTCCGTGTGTGTGTTACACACACTGTTACTGTCCACTTATTTCATGGTTTATTATTGCTTATTTTTTCTCTTTCTATACTTGTTTGAAATCATGTTCAATTCCTCATGTTTTATGTTGTTGTTATGTTCTCAGGCCTTCGACGTTGTGGAGAAAAGTTACTTTGAGACAATAGACGACGCTCTGGCTGAGAAGGCTCATCTGTCCAACTACCTCCCTCCACACAACGAGGTGCACACACACACACACGCACGCGCATGCGCACGCAGACACACACACACACACACACACACACACACACACACTCAAGCACACACACACACACACACACGCAAACACGCCGCACGCACTCAAGCATAAACACACACACACATACACACGCCGCACGCAGACAGACAGACAGACAGACACACAGTAAGACACACACACACACACACAGACTCACTCTCTTGCTCTCTGTCTCTCTCTCTCTCTCACTCACACACACACACACACACACACACACACACACACACACTCTCTTGCTCTCTCTCTCTCTCACACACACACACAGTCTAATATACTCTCCTTTCTTCTTCGGTGGTGGTAGAGCGTGTTGTTTCACCAGCTGTCCTCTCAGACACACTCACTCACTCACTCACTCACTCACTCACTCACTCCACTCACTCACTCACTCACTCACTCACTCACTCACTCACTCACACACACCTACACTCACTCTAATATACTCTCCTTTCTTCTTCGGTGGTGTTAGAGCGTGTCGTTTCACCAGCTCTCCTCTCTCTCTCTCTCTCTCTCTCTCTCTCTCTCACACACACACACACACCCTACACTCACTCACACACACACACACACACACACTCTAATAAACTCTAATTTCTTCTTCTTCGGTGGTGTTAGAGCGTGTCGTTTCACCAGCTGTCCTCCCAGACCCAGAAGGTGACGGAGAGGCTGAAGGAGCTGGAGCAGGAGGTGAGCGGAGGAGCTACAGCTGTGGTGGCTCTCATACTGAACAACAAGCTGTACATCGCTAATGTTGGTACGGACACACACACACACACACACGTTTATACAGGACATACACACACACATTTATAGAGGATACAAAAAAATATATACAGTCCCCTCCATAAGTATCGGAACAGTGAGGCCAATTCCTTTATTTTTGCGGTACACTGGAAACATTTGGGTTTGACACTAAAAGATGAATATGAGACAATAGATCAACATTTCAGCTTTCATTTCCAGGTATTCACATCTGGATCCGATACACAACTGAGAAGATATAATTTTTTGAAAAAGAACACAACATTTTTAGGCAAGCAAAAGTATTGGAACAGATAGACTTTAAATAAATTAAAGTGAATAAACCGTAATATTTTGTCGCAAATACTTTGCTTGCAATAACTGCATCAAGCCTGTGACCCTCACTCACTCACTCACTCACTCACTCACTCACTCACTCACTCACTCACTCACTCTCTCACTCACTCACACACACACACACACACAAACACACACTCATTCCCACAACACTCAGTAAAGGGAACACAGTGTCATTCTACTCTTGTATAATGTGTTGTATCTCTGTTGCTCTGAAAGGACACAGGAGCTATTTATAGCAACATGTAAGCTAACGCTGAACGCACAACATCAGCTACAGGCCGAGTATGTAACGACTGGGATTGCCTCCAGTTAATTTTTATTTTTTTTATTAACCTTTATTTTTCCAGGAATATATTCATTGAGATTCAAAATCTCTTTTCCAAGAGAGTCCTGGCCAAGAAGGCAGCATAAAAACATAAAAGTTTCACATTAAAAAACAAAATTTCACACTTAAAACAAAAACAAAACACAATAAAAAATAAAAATAAAATAAAAAGTCACAAAGCATCAATCACATTAATGTATCCTAATAATAATAATCCTAACCCTACATTTGAAATAAATTATTCATTCATTCATTCATTCATTCATTTCAAATAATCTTTTGTTTATATTTTATTGTAGGAGAAAAAAGAGTTTATGGTCTTATAATGTTGGTGTGCACATTGACAGTATCCTACAAATATTTTGAATTTATTTTAGTGCAAAAGAAAAAAACTGAAAAAAATATATAATAAAAAGAAGAGACAAAAAAATGTATATACATAAATACAATATGAATATAAATTGCTCCCAATGGTTAAGCCTGCTATCTGTGTGTGAATGGTAACGTGGGAATGGGAACAGGTCTCCTTTAAAAAAGAGTCTCCGGTCTCAATGGGATTTACCTGTATAAATAAAGGTTAAAAAATATTTCGTCAGGCCAAAATAGTTCATTCCCACCGGTTGTGTTGTCCTTGAAACAGCTGTTAGAATCACACTGAGTCTATTTACCCAAAACATGCCGATAATGTCAGTCACTGTTTTTAAATCTCTGCAGGGGTGTGTGTGTGTGTGTGTCTTTGTGCGTGTGTGTGTGTGTGTCTGTGTCTGTGCGTGCGTGTGTGTGTGTCTGTGTGTGTGTGTGTGTGTGCGTGTGTCTGTGTGTGCGTGCGTGCGTCTGTGTCTTTGTGTGTGTGTGTGTGTGTGTGTGCGTGTGTCTGTGTCTTTGTGCGTGTGGGGTCTGTGTCTTTTGTGCGTGCGTGCGTGTGTGTGCGTGTCTGTGTCTATGTCTTTGTGCGTGTGCGTGGGAGTCCTTACTAGTGGGTAGAAAGGGGGACTGGGTCAATAGTTCAAAGTTGACTGAAGATGAACGAATAACCAGCTGTGTGTTGATGTGAAATTTATCTGACAGTTGAGGTTGTATGAGCCATAATTTGACGTGTGTGTGTGTGTGTGTGTGTGTGTGTGTGTGTGTGTGTGTGTGTGTGTGTGTGTGTGTGTGGGAGGGGGAGTCAAGGGCAAACAAATTAACCTTCAACATGGCATGGTTGGTTATGCTGTATCCATGAAAGGGGGGGGGGGGGGGTCTAACCACTACACACCGAGAAGCAATGTTTGAGTAAGGAGAGGGCACACAGAAAATGCTCAGTCTTCCCTCAGTCTTCCCTTGGCCCAGCTGTCCTGTTAATCCTAACCCTACAGTTTCCCCATGTGTGATGTCAGGCATGGTAAAATGTAGGGTTAGACAGTGAGACCATAAAACACTCTTTCTGCCTTTTCTCAGGCTAGGATGAACCAATTTCTAAAATGTTTGCACTTTCATACTACATAGGATCTCAGAGTTCAACATTTTTTTTTTATTATTATTATTCTTCTGGACAATTACACACAATACACAATTTTCTCTTTGACATATTCATACATATTACTTTGTGTTATCGTCCGAAGGGTGGCACGAGAAGCCAAAGGCATATCAGGTCCCGCCCCCACTGCCATAAGATTCAGATACACAGCTACTGATACAGTTTTTTTTAAGAAGATGCATTCCAATAAACCTTCATATTTCCACAGTGAAGTAGGTCTTTAACTTTTATTTATTTTTCTCTGCCTGTGATTGTTCCAGGAACAAACCGCGCTCTGCTGTGTAAGTCGAGCAGCGACGGGCAGAACCAGGTTCTACAGATCGGACGACCGCACTGCACCGAGAACGAAGACGAACTACAGAGGCTCACTGCCCTGGGTGAGACAGACAGGCAAAAATTACAGTATATTTGAACAAAAGTGTATCTAATCTATTCATTGTTTCCAGGAGTGGAGAAAGACAGACACACAGACAAAAACTAATATTTAAAATGAATAAATAATAGTAATTGTCTCTAGAACTTTCTCGATGATGTCATATTACGCACTGCATGTAGTTGTCTCTTTTGTAACTGTTTTTAGTGGGTTTTTTTTATGTCTTTTTTTGTCATCTTTCCAAGGATTGTGTGGGGTGGGTGGGGTTCTAAATGTTTTGTATGTTTGTTAAAAAATAAAAATTTCAATAACAATCGTTTATGAGAAAAATAAATAATAGTAATTGTCTGATCACTGTTTCCAGGCGTGGACTGTGGGCGTGTGCGTCAGGCCGGGCTGATCGCGGGGCAGAGCAGCACCAGGAGACTGGGAGACTACAGGGTCAAGTTCAACTACAACGACATAGACCTGCTCAGGTAGGGGGGGGGTGTGGGGGGGGGTGTGTGTGTGTGTGTGTGTGTGTGTGGGTGGGTGTGAGTCAAATTCAACTACGGGGCGACTGTGGCCCAGTTGGTAGAGCAGGTTGGCCGATGATCAAAGGGTTGGAGGTTCGATCCCTGCCCTGCCACCTGTGTCATTATTTTGAATACAGGCAGAAAAGTGATGTTGTTAATAAGTTTCCCCTAAATTTTTCTTTAACACTTGTGGTTTAACTGGAAAAGAGGTTCATCACAGATACTGTGTGTGTGTGTGTGTGTGTGTGTGTGTGTGTGTGTGTGTGTGTGTGTGTGTGTGTGTGTGTGTGTGTGTGTGTGTGTGTGTGTGTGTGTGTGTGTGTGTGTGTGTGTGTGTGTGTGTGTGTGTGTGTGTGTGTGTGTGTGTGTGTGTGTGTGTGTGTGTGTGTGTGTGTGTGTGTGTACTTGGGACAGTGGAGGCTCTGTCTCCATATTACAGCCTTTATTATCAGATCTGACTTGGTTCCAGCCCTTTGTTTTACCCCACCGGAGCCTCTCAAACACACACACACACACACACACTCTCTCTCACACACACACACACACACACACACACACACACACACACTCTTAAATTTCTCATTTCCTGTTCCTCTTTTACAGGCTGGGCCAACCAGATTAATCTCGTATATATAACAGTCATTATGATCCTCGATAAAACACACAATGGAATTTTTATAGAATTTCCTCCTTAGTGCGAAGACAAAGAGAGAGAGAGAGAGGGAGAAAGAGGGGGAGAGAGAGAGAGAGAGAGAGAGAGAGAGAGAGAGAGAGAGAGGGGAGAGAGAGAGAGAGGGAGAGAGGGGGGGGGGAGAGAGAGAGACACAGAGAGAGAGAGGGGAGACAAAGAGGGGGGAGACAGAGAGAGAGAGTGAGAGGGGGGAGAGACAGAAAGAGAGAGAGGGGGGAGAGAGACAGAGAGAGAGAGAGAGACAGAGGGAGAGGAGAGAGAGAGAGAGAGAGAGAAAGAGGGAGCGAGAGAGACAAAGAGGGTGAGAGGGGGGAGACAGAGAGAGAGACAAACAGGGAGAGAGAGAGAGAGAGAGAGAGAGGGAGAGAGAATGTGTGGGAGAGAGGGAGAGAGAGAGAGAGCAGGAAATTTGATGTAGACAAAAGTGCGAGTGGAAAAATGCCAAAAGTATACCGGATTCTTTGGATATTTGAGATTAACCAGTGTTATTGTGTTGAGGTCAGGTGTCAGGTGTGCACTTTATGTCTGTCTGTGTGTCTCAGTTTGTTACTCTTTCTCCCTATGTTCAATAGAATATAGAATACAAGGATTTTTTTTTATTGTCCACTGTGGTTGAAATTTGTCTAACCCAACTAGACACAAAATAAATTATACATTAAAACGGTTCACAACAAATATTGTATTAAAAATAACATATTAAAGGTGGACTCAGCAATTCTGGAGAATGCTTGTTGTCAAATTGAATCTCCATAGAGTCTCAGTCCTCTTCACAGCAGACCCGGGTTCGATTCCCGCCCGGGTCGTTCTCTGCATGTCATTCCCCTCTCTGACACATTTCATCTCTGTCTAATAAAAGCAAAAATGCCCAAAAAATTATATATATATTTTTTTTAAATATATTTTTTCGGTATTTTTATGCTTTATTGATAGTGCAGAGAGACAGAGTTGAAATGGGGCAGAGAGGGGAGTGACATGCAGAGAACGACCGCGGGCTGGAATCGAACCCGGGTCCGCTGCTGGCCGAGGCCCATGGGGGGGACGCCCTACCAACTGAGCTAAAAAAAAAAAAAAGAGGGGGCCCACTAACTTTGAACTTACAATATACTAACATATATTTTTCTTCTCCACTCTCCTTTTGTGTGTGTGTGTGTGTTCCTATGTATGTGTGTGTGTGTGTGTGTGTGTTCCTATGTATGTGTGTGTGTGTGTCTGTCTGTCTCAGTGCTGCTAAGTCCAGCCCGTGGTCCCAGAGCCGGAGATTCACGGCAGCCAATCGCTGGAGAGCGTGAGCGGTTTCCTGCTGCTGATGTCAGAGGGGCTGATCAACGCTCTGGAGTCTGCACACGGACCAGAGCAGGCCAACCAGGTCTGTGTGTGTGTGTGTGTGTGTGTGTCTGTCTGTCTGTCTGTCCGTCTGTCTGTCTGTCTGTCTGTCCGTCTGTCTGTCTCTCTGTCGGTCTGTCTGTCTGTCTTAAAGAACTACACTTATCTGATATGGACACACCTGAATCATCAAGGAAATCATTTTACTGTAACTCAAACTTTAAAAAGCTCTTCAAGACTAGATTATTTTTTGAGAGTTCAAAATGAAGGGCTGAAAGATTCTACAATTCCTGGAAGAACAAATTGATATTCATTTTGTGATGTTATCAGTCAGTGAGCTCCATGGTAACACAGGGATTGACAGGCTAACCTAAATGCTCTGTAGCTGGACAGAAACTGCCCTCTCCCAACCCCACACCCCTCTTAAAATACAATAACGTTTTGTCTTTACTGTTGCACAGTCGCGAACACAAAAAAAGTTGGTCTGCCTACTGACCCCCCAAAGGCCCATTCTGAGCCAGGAAAAACCCTGGTTGCGTTCCGAATCTCCTCCTCTTTCTTTTTTCTATTCTCCATACTACATCCGACGATAAAAATAATCTAGTTAGGATGCAGTAGGCATACTATTGGGACATACTTTACTCTCTTATTTCATCATAACATTGCGCCTTGATCTTGCCTCTTGCTTTTATATCCGTCGCATCCCCGTTTGTTTTCCTATGGAGGCTTCGTCGATGTTACGTCACTTCACGTGCGCATCCTAAATCTGGCCACAAGAATCGGGACATCCTAAATCTTTTTTCTACATACTATATAGTAGAAAGTATGCGATTCGGAATGCAGCCCCTGTGTGTTTGCAGGCCACTGCTTTATATTCGTCAAACCACTTCCTATTACTCTTCTTCGGCTGTGGCAAAGTGGGTGGTGGCTAGAATTAACACCCGTCCGGGGACGGATATTAATTCTAGCGCCCTTTTTGGACAAAAGCGGTAGTGTTTTTACTACGCCAGCTGTTGTTCCTGGGTGAGCGTATACCCATGACAAAGGCTAAAAACTATATAAAAAAAGCATTCTTTGCACTGATGGTCTCGTTTTGCTGTTACATGTCATTCATGATAATCCATCTTTCTACCAAACAAAATCTTCCCACGAATATGAATAAACTTACCTTAACCTTAAAGGAATACTTCACCCATACGGAACCAGCGTTCTATCATTATAAAATCACTGTTATAATATAATGAATGAGGTTTTTCTTCCCTCAGTCTTCCCTCAGTCTTCCCTTGGCCCAGCTGTCCTGTTAATCCTAACCCTTACTGTGATGTCACAAGAAGGAAAATGTAGGGTTAGACAGTGAGACCATAAAACACTCTTTCTGTCTTTCCTCAGGCTGGGATGAACCGATTTCTAAACTTTTTGCACATTTATACTTCATAGGATCTCAGAGTTCAATGCACCTTCATATTCACACCGGTTTATTAGCTCTTTAACCTTAATATAACCCTTTTTGTTTCTATTTGCAGGAGATAGTAGCCATGGTAGCAGCAGAACTGGCCCAGCAGACCAGTCTAGAGGCCGCCGCTCAGTCTGTGGTGGAGAGAATCAAACGCCTCCACCATGACGTGTTTGTGTCGGGGAGACAGAGAGCCAGCCTCTGCCACAGACATGAGGACATGACTCTGCTCATACGCACGCTCAACTACCCCCTGGCCGAGGGAGCGCTAACACCCACACAGGGTAAGAAAGAGGGCGTTTTAAAGGCTAGGGTATATAGTGGGCGTCCTGGGGAAATGCACCTACACAGGGTAAGAAAGAGGGCGTTTTAAAGGCTAGGGTAAGTGTTTTTATATATAGTGGGCGTCCTGGGGAAATGCACCTGTTGGAAGACCAAGAAGAAGAAGAAGTACTATAGAATAAATAACTAAATACATTCTTCAGGAGCTCTCACACCCACCACACAGGGTAAGAAAGAGGGCGTTTTAAAAGGCTAGGGTATATAGTGGGCGTCCTGGGGAAATGCACCCACACAGGGTAACAAAGAGGGCGTTTAAAGGCTAGGGTAAGTGTTTGTATGTACAGGTGAAACTCGAAAAATTAGAATATCGTGCAAAAGTTCATTTATTTCAGTAATTCAACCTAAATGGTGAAACTAATATATTATATAGACTCATTACATGCAAAGTGAGATATTTCAAGCCTTTATTTGTTATAACTGTGATTATTATGGCTTACAGCTTATGAAAACCCCAAATTCAAAATCTCAGAAAATTAGAATACTACATAAAATCAATAGAAAAAAGGATTTTAAATACAGAAATGTCGGCCCTCTAGAAAGTATAATCATGCATATGTACTAAGTACTTGGTTTGGGCCCCTTTTGCACGAATTATTGCCTAAATGCGGCATGGCATGGATGCTATCAGTCTGTGGCACTGCTGAGGTGTTATGGAAGCCCAGGTTGCTGAGAGCCAGCCTCTGCCACAGACACGAAGACATGACACTGCTCATACGCACGCTCAACTACCCCCTGGCAGAGGGAGCGCTAACCCCCACACAGGGTAAGAAAGAGGGTGTTTTAAAAGGCTAGGGTATATAGTGGGCGTCCTGGGGAAATGCACCCACACAGGGTAAGAAAGAGGGCGTTTTAAAGGCTAGGGTATATAGTGGGCGTCCTGGGGAAATGCACCTACACAGGGTAAGGAAGAGGGCGTTTTAAAAGGCTAGGGTAAGTGTTTTTATATATAGTGGGGCGTCCTGGGGAAATGCACCTGTTGGAAGATCAAGAAGAAGAAGAAGTGCTATAGAATAAATAACTAAATACATTCTTCAGGAGCTCTCACACCTACACAGGGTAAGAAAGAGGGCGTTTTTTAATGCGTCCTGGCTGGGAAAATGCGGGCGACTGTGGCTCAGGTGGTAGAGCGGGTCGGTTGATGATCAAAGGGTTGGAGGTTCGATCCCCGCCCTGCCACCTGTGTCATAGTTGTTGTGTCCTTGGGCAAGACACTTCACCCACCTTGCCTCGTGTGAATGTTGATAGTTAGCCTGCTGCTATCGGTGTATGAATGTGTGTGTGAAAACAGGTCTCCCTTGTAAAAGAGTCTTCGGTCTCAATGGGATCTACCTGTATAAATAAAGGTTAAAAAAAAAAGAAAATGCACCTACTCAGGGTAAGAAAGAGGGTGTTAGGCTAGGGTAAGTGTTTTTATATATAGTGGGCGTCCTTGGGAAAGTTAATTTTTCTTTGTTAGTTAATGTACACAAGGCACATTTTAAATTTGTGCACCTACACAGGGTAAGAAAGAGGGCGTTTTTTTTTAATTACCTTAAAGGAATACTTCACTCATACGGAAACCGGCGTTCTATCATTATAAAATCACTGTTATAATATAATGAATGAGGTTTTTCTTCCCTCAGTCTTCCCTCAGTCTTCCCTTGGCCCAGCTGTCCTGTTAATCCTAACCCTTACTGTGATGTCACAAGAAGGAAACTGTAGGGTTAGACAGTGAGACCATAAAACACTCTTTCTGCCTTTTCTCAGGCTAGGATGATCCGATTTTTTTTTTTTTTTTTTTTGCACATTTATACTAAATAGGATCTCAGAGTTCAATACACCTTCATATTCCCACTGGTGAAGTAGGTCTTTAATGGTTTTATATAAAGTGGCCGTCTTGTCAAAATCACTTTTTATCAAAATTAGTGAATATCTCCTCCTCATGAACATATGCCACATGTATGTGCTGTGTGTACGCTAAAATAAAACTGGTCTTTATACTCAGCCTAGGCTCTGTAAACAGGCATGTTGCTGGCGACAGTGGGCCCCCTTTGTTTACATACAGGTTTACAGAGCCTAGGATGGGGCGACTGTGGCTCAGGTGGTAGAGCGGGTCGGCTGATGATCAAAGGGTTGGAGGTTCGATCCCCGCCCTGCCACCTGTGTCATGGTTGTTGTGTCCTTGGGCAAGACACTTCACCCACCTTGCCTCGTGTGAATGTCAATAGTTAGCCTGCTGCTATCGGTGTATGAATGTGTGTGTGAATGGTAACGTGGGAAAGGAAAACAGGTCTCCCTTGCAAAAGAGTCTTCGGTCTCAATGGGATTCCCCGTCCTGGGGAAATGCACCTACACAGGGTAAGAAAGAGGGCGTTTTTTAATGCATCCTGAGGAAATGCACCTGAGCAGGGTAAGAAAAAAAGGTGTTTTTTTAATAGCCTTAAGTGGTTTTATAAAGAGCTCTGGAAAAAAATTACGCGACCACTCCAAATGTTCAGTGTCTCTCGTTTTACTATTTATAGGCATATTGAGTAGAATGATAGGGAGGGGTTAGCAAGGGAGCATTTTTTTAATCTGCCACAGACACGAAGACATGACGCTGCTCATACGCACGCTCAACTACCCCCTGGCCGAGGGGGCGCTAACACCCACACAGGGTAAGAAAGAGGGCGTTTTAAAAGGCTAGGGTAAGTGTTTGTATGTACAGGTGAAACTCGAAAAATTAGAATATCGTGCAAAAGTTCATTTATTTCAGTAATTCAACCTAAATGGTGAAACTAATATATTATATATAGACTCATTACATGCAAAGTGAGATATTCCTAGCCTTTATTTGTTATAACTGTGATTATTATGGCTTACAGCTTATGAAAACCCCAAATTCAAAATCTCAGAAAATTAGAATATTACATAAAATCAATAGAAAAAAGTATTTTAAATACAGAAATGTCGGCCCTCTAGAAAGTATAATCATGCATATGTACTAAGTACTTGGTTTGGGCCCCTTTTGCATGAATTATTGCCTAAATGCGGCGTGGCATGGATGCTATCAGTCTGTGGCACTGCTGAGGTGTTATGGAAGCCCAGGTTGCTGAGAGCCAGCCTCTGCCACAGACACGAAGACATGACACTGCTCATACGCACGCTCAACTACCCCCTGGCCGAGGGAGCGCTAACCCCCACACAGGGTAAGAAAGAGGGCGTTATAAAAGGCTAGGGTATATAGTGGGCGTCCTGGGGAAATGCACCTACACAGGGTAAGAAAGAGGGCGTTATAAAAGGCTAGGGTATATAGTGGGCGTCCTGGGGAAATGCACCCACACAGGGTAAGAAAGAGGGCGTTTTTTAATGCGTCATATTGTATCATATTGTATGAAATGTAAAGCCCACTGAGACAAATGTATTTGTGATTTTGGGCTATACAAATAAAACTGATTTGTATTACCACCTCAGCCCTGATAGTACGGACAGGGCAGAATCATTGAATTTGATTTCCTTAGCTGACATTAGGAATGTGCAGCGTATTAATAATTTATCCATAATTATAACATTTAAGGTCTGTTAGATATCACAACCATATTGAATTCGTGTGTGTGTGTTTGTGTGTGTGTGTGTGTGTGTGTGTGTGTGTGTGTGTGTGTGTGTGGTGTGTGTGTGTGTGTGTGTGTGTGTGTGTGTGTGCTTGTTTTTGTTAGTGTTTGTGTGTGTGTGTGCTTGTGTGTGTGTGTGTTGAATTCATAATACTGTTGGATTTGACTTATGTTGAATTTTAGGCTCCAGTTTCTCAGTGAAAACATCAGTGGAGGGAAATGTAAACTTCAAAAGAGAATCTTAAAATAACATATTTTTTAAATATAATTTTTTTTGGCATTTTCAAGCTTTATTAGACAGTACAGAGTTGAAATGGGGAGACAGAGAAAGAGAGAGAGAGGGGGGGGATGACCTGCAGCAAAGGTCCACGGGTCGAATTTGAACCCACGACCACTGCAACGAAGGCCGGAGCCAATTTGGTACGCGCTCTATCCACTACTCTGCAGGAGCGCCCTTCTTAAAATAATATTATCTTCATCCACAGCTGAGCTAAAGAGCCGCTGCCAAGAAATACCACATAGAGCCAGAACAACAGAGTACAAGCAGAAAGAAAATCACTTTTCTCCTGGTTCCCAAGGCGGCCATTTTATGCTGAGGCTGCACTGTTTAATACATTTATATTTTTATATACAGCCAAGGAAAAAAATGAAGAGACCAGTCTGACTCACACCATAAGGATGTCTGACCAGTTCTTTACTGCACCTCAGGGGCGGCCCGCGGCATTAGGCCATATCTGTGACAGTGTCCTTTGTTGTTGCCTGCTCCTGTGATAAACCTAGTGAATACTCAAGAAAACCAATGTTATTTTGTAAAAATCTGTTGAATATTAAGCAATTGCGTGAGTTTTAGGGTGTTACAATACATTGGTAAGTAAGTCAGAAATGTAACATTTAAGGTCTGTTAGATATCACAACCATATTGAATTCATGTGTGTGTGTGTGTGTGTTTGTGTAAAAATTACTTGGATATTACACATGGCCCTCATGTATTACGTAATTTGTCTGTCTGTCTGTCTGTATGTATGCATATCTATGTTTAATGTTCAATGTAATGTTAGAACCTGTACCAAAGACTGACTGTGTGGTCATTAAAATAATCAATCAATCAATCAATCAATCAAACAAACAGGTGGGCGTATCTACCCCGTGTCCGTGCCGTATTCTAACAGTAGTAGTACATTCCTCCATGAACTACAGCTTGCATATTAAGAACACTACCGCTTTTGTCCAAGGGGGGGCGCTAGAATAAAAAAAATTAGCCCAACCCTAATGTATATCCTATCCCTTCTTTTCAGGTGGGCGTATCTACCCAGTGTCCGTGCCCTACTCTAACAGCCAGAGCACCAGTAAGACCAGCGTCACTCTGTCTCTGGTGATGCCTTCTACCAGCAGCACCCTCACCAATGGCACCAACACAGCCTCCACACTGGAGGAGGGCACGCCTACTCCTGGGTAAGATGGGTTGGGTGTGTGTCTGTCTGTCTGTCTGTCTGTCTGTCTGTCTGTCTGTCTGTCTATCTATCACCCTGACTCCTGGGTAAGATGAGTGGGTGTCTGTCTGTCTGTCTGTCTGTCTGTCTGTCTGTCTGTCTGTCTGCCTGTCTGTCTGTCTGTCTGTCTGTCTGTCTGTCTGTCTGTCTGTCTGTCTGTCTGTCTGTCTATCTATCTATCTATCTATCTATCTATCTATCTATCTATCTTTATATCTATCTATCTCTCTCTCTCTCTCTCTCTCCCTCTCTCTCTCTCCCTCCCGACTCCTGGGTAAGATGGGTGTAGCGGCTGTCTGTCTATCTATCTATCTATCTATCTATCTATCTATCTATCTATCTATCTATCTATCTATCTATCTATCTATCTATCTATCTATCTATCTATCTATCTATCTATCTATCTATCTATCTATCTATCTATCTATCTATCTATCTATCTATCTATCTATCTATCTATCTATCTATCTATCTATCTATCTATCTATCTTTCTTTATATCTCTCTCTCTCTATCTCTCTCTCTTTCTCTCTCTCCCTCTCTCTCTCTCGCTCTCTCTCCCTCTCTCTCCCTCCCTCCCTCCCTCCCTCCCTCCCTATCTATCTATCTATCCATCCTTTTTACAGTGGAAAAGCAAATGGCATGCCGTACCGAACCGAACTTCTTAGTGTTAACAAGGCTTTATCTCTGCTTGCTTGTCTTTCCCTCCTTCTCCCATGCTTTCACTCCTGTGTGTGTGTGTGTGCGTGTGTGTGCTTGTGTGCGCGTCCGTGTGTCCGTGAGTGTGTGTGTGTGTGAGCATTATTATTCTTCACCCACACACTCTCCCTCCCAGATCTTGAGTTTATTTTGGGTGTACTTTAGATAATCAGGATTTTCCAACTCCCCGTTCCGCATTCCTTATATTTATTTTGGGTGAGCTTGTTTTTCACACCCTCTGTCCCTCCGTTGCTTCTCTATGTGACTTAAATGGAAGACTTATCAAGAAGTAAACAAAAAAGTACACATTACATATTTGTTTATTATTTATATTTTACATATAAAGCCACGGAAAAAATTAAGAGACCAGTCTGGATTGTTTCTTAAATCTTCATCTCTACATAACTTATTGAAAATGCTCTTTAATGACAATATTTTTATTGTGAATTTGGTAGAAATGTTGTCAGTAGTTTATATTATAAAATCAAAATGTTCATTCTACTCAAACATATGTCTATAAATAGTAAAACGAGAGACACTGAACATTTGGAGTGGTCTCTTCATTTTTTCCGGAGCTGTAATATAAGTCTCAGTCCTCTTCACAGCAGACCCGTGTTAGAATCCAGCCCGGGTCGTTCTCTGCATGTCATTCCCCTCTCTGACCCCAGTTCGTCTCTGTCTCTCCAAACTGTCTAATAAAGCTTGAAAAATGCCCCAAAAAATTATCTTAAAAAAAAAAAAAAAATACTTTTCCATCTCACTATCATCCCTATATCTCACCGACCGACTAACATCTATTATATATGTTTTTCTCGACTTTTACCACTGTCCATCCTTGTGTCTCTCTTGTATCTTAACCCTAACCCCTCACCCCTACACCCTACCCTTAACCCTTACCCTAACCCTAACCCTCTAAACCCCAACCCTACACAACTCTTGAAAGTTATCACGGCGGAAATAAGATTATCTTTTGACGTAATTGCAACAAATACAACAGTAATAGTAAAAAAAAAAAAAAAGGAAAAAAAAGGCCTCTACCTAACTTTTCTCACTGGAAGAGGTTTGAAACTAGCTGTAGTATCTTTTTTTAATTTTATTATTTTTTTTTTTAACCTTTATTTATACAGGTAAATCCCATTGAGTCCGAAGACTCTTTTGCAAGGGAGACCTGTGTAGTGGAAACCTACATATATATTCTCGTGGCCGAGTGGCCATTAGGTAACCACTAACATAGCATATACTTCTAAAGGTAGTAGACATCTTCAGTCAGACTCAAGGTAGACGCGGAGAAGGTAGAGATGGGTCTCACAGGATACTTTATTAAAGGTTGACAGGTTGTTACAGCTCAATAGACGACTTCTATTATTCAACACAAATGTACTTATTCATTACAATATCTCTGTCTCACCCTGTCCTGGCCTACTCTTTTGGAAACCGGGCCACAGCAGCTTTTCTCCCCGGGCGCAAGCGCAAAGGCCAAGGCCCCGATCCTAGTGAAGGCCTCGGTTTTATACTATCTGTGTGTGTGTGTGTGTGTGTATGTGTGTGTGTGTGGTGGGGGTGTGTGTGTGTGTGTATGTGGGTGTGTGCATGTGTGTGTGTGTGTCTGTGTGAGTGTGTGTGTATGTGTGTCTGTGGGTGACTGTGTGAGTGTGTGTGTGTGGGGTGTGAGTGTGTGTGTGTGTGTTGTGGGTGTTTGTGTGAGGGTCGGATAACATTTCTTAATGTCAAATCTTATTTATAAGACCGGTATTTCAACATGGGACCGGTGTGTGATTTCTGCTCTGCTTGCAACTTTGTGAGCTGTGTGCAGTTTATAAGGTCACTGTATGACTTGTGACTTTCTTGCCCTAAACTTTGATCAACTCAAAGTACTGTAAGTTACTTTAATATAACATAAATATGTTGGAAATCCCACATATCCCTCCTCTGCGGCACTTCTGTGGCGCATAAAAGGATTTCAACATTTAACCTGCATGGAAAATGCACAACCTTTAAACTCAACAAACATCACAAATCAAAATGATAAACTTTAAATAAACAAAATAAAACGACAGTGGCCACTGTTACTATATAGTATGAAACCAAACAACCCTATTAGACCCTCTTAAAATTCAACAACAATGACTGAATAATAATACTTGAACAGCAATATTATGACTTTCACAATTGTCTTTCATATTTTGTTCTTCAGACTCTTGTCCAGTCTCGCGAATACCCGCGCCTTTGCGAGAAACGACACGAGCATGAAACGAGTGACTTGAATTGCTTAAACAGGCAATTCTTCTCCCAGTGCGGAAAGCACAACGCAACAGCCCCCCCCTTTCTGGGGAGGCTGTGGGGAAACCCCAGTGCACCCGCAGGTGCATAACTGGGTATGATGACTGGTGCATGACTCGATCCGTTTTGAAGGGGAGACGAGAGCGAACACCTCTCGATTTCCAGATGACGACATGATGACTGCTGGATTCTCTGCTGTTGGCGGCGGAAGGGACTTCTCGTCGACCGGTGTCCATTTGCTCCTCCAGGCGACAGGTGGCACCCTCCTCTCGATGCGTAGAGCTGGTGGGACGGGCTGGATGGGACGAAAGACCCTCGGTTTCTGGCTGGGATTGGGTTGGGCTGTGCAGAGGCGAAAACGACCCCCCTCGGTTTCGGCTGTCAGCTGTCCTGTGACATCACGACTTGGACACGGCAGTGACCTCACACTGATAGCCCTGGTTGAGAGCGTAGCTTAGCATCAGATTTCAGCACGATATTTCCCCAATCTCCACAGCAGGACTCTGGTTCCGCGCCTTGTTTTTTCGAGGCCCTCCAGAAAGACAGATACAACAGAGAAAAAGACAGACAGCGAGAGAATCCTACCTGACACAATACTTCTAAATAACTTCTTAGATATGGGAAGTTTGTGTCTGTCTGACTTAATTTTGTAACCTAGGTTTACTGTATCAATACACATACGTGTAATCTAATCACACTTGATATAAAGCTTTTTGGAAAACTAACTGTAATATTAACAACCAAACAACAAAGTTTCTGTTCTTACTTTTCTTTTAATAAGCTTGATTCTGAACCCTAAATAAATTACTTATAACTTACTTATTAACTTAAATGGATATTAAGTTTTTTGATCATTATCTATTTTTAACATTACTTTGCTTGTAGTGTTTTCTTTATGTGGGCTTCTCATTAATATTGTGCTTATTACCTTTCTTAACATGTGCTCATATTATGTTTAATTAATGTGCTTTCTTAAACTCCTTAACATGTACTTTTATTATTTTTAATTTAATGTGCTCTCTCAAACTCTCCCTCCTTTTTCAAATTCCTATTTGAAACACAAAAAGGAGCATATTACGTTAAAAATAGACTTCTCACTAAGTCGTGAGCATTGGTATTTAAGCAGGAACAAACAAACATGTGGCTTTTTCCCAGCCCCCTTAACAATTACCCCAAAACGGTTTATAAATTTAGAATGCTAACCCTTTTTCAAAAAATCCAATTTTTTGAATCGGTAAAATGTACGGAGCAACCCTTAAAAAAACTCAGGTATTCCTGAAAGTGTGAGAATAAGATTGGTTCAAAACTCTACTAAATCAACAAGTATTCTTTATTATTTATCTTTAATACAACTTAACTTGGGAAAAATGTCTCCTGCATTTAACTTTGATACCTCTTAACTTTTTGGAATATTTAAACACTAACCTTTTTCTGAAATAAATTAAAGGCCCTCAAGTCATGCTTTCTGTTTGACTAAGAAAAATAACAATCTTTTATTTATTTGAAATAAAAATAAAACCCTCAAGTCATGCTTCCTGTTTGACTGAGAAAAATAACAACACAATCTTATATTGATTTGAAACTGGTATGACACTAGTTTTATCTTTCTTCTTTTGAAAATAACCCTAAAACATGCTTTTCTTTTAAATGCATAAAAAAGGGGAAACCTATTAGTTATCAAAATGGTCCTTTATACTTTTAAATCCTATGTACTTTTTCCCTACAAACATTATGTCTTCTTAAAGGCATAACTAGATTAGTTTATGTTCAAAGCAGACCTATTTTTACTTGCTTGCTTGCTTGCACACAATCCCTAAATTTAGGGGAAACACCATTAATCAGAAAATTGTCACAATACTAAGTACTTGCACTTTTTTTCCCTTTAAGTGGAGCAGCTGACTTCACCCTCCTTGACAGCTGGCATGTCCACTTTTTCAGTTTAGTTGCAAAGGAAACCAACTCCTCTGTTGCTTCAGTGTCTCTTTTTTTCCTAGAACACAAGGCAGAAAGTCAGCAATGTCATTATGGCACGTGTTATTTGCCATCCTTGTATTTTCTCCCATCCTGTAGTTCACACACAGGGCATTGAATGTCACTTTTGCACGGTATTACTTAGCCACGTGCATACACGCCTCCATCTTTGTAATTCCACTGGGCATTTGGCAGAGCGATCTCTGCCGGTATGCGTTGGCTCCATTTACACTTGTTGGCTCCAGGGCCAAAACTGAAACTGGAACCTGCTCTGAGCTGAGCAGAGCAGTCCCTAGGCACAAGTGACTTCTTGAATCTCAGTCCATTCGTTTTTTATGTATCTTTTTGTAAATTGTCCTTTCCAGGCAATTTCGTTTTCTTCTTTTTATACTTTTTTTCTTTTTTTCTTGCTATTATATACATTTTTATTTTATTTTATTTTTCGGGCAGAGAAAAAGTACTGTAAACCTTGTGACAACCCCCGAATTTTAGTGCCCCAAACCAAATTGCAAGCATAATCATTTCTCTTAGAATAGACTTCAGATAATCTTTTTTTTTTTTTTTTTTTTTTTTTTTTTTTATCCATAGTGAATTCTTTCTAAAAAGGGGATTTATTTGTTTATCTATCTCTCCAAACCAATGCTAAACCTTTACATTGCAGTGCACTGTAATCGTTTCTTCCAGTGCACTCTCAGTTAAACAGCTTCTGGAAGAGAAAAAAGAAATATTACACATTTAAAATAGAACCAAGGGATTCTCAAACCTTCAAAACTGTTGCTCCCAAAATCTCTTACTTTTTAATTAATCACGATGTTATTCAAAAGATTTTTTACTTACCCAAAACCACAGGATTTACTGTTTTTTACTGTAATAGAGAGCACTTTTCAGCCTACAGGGTCTATATGTCAGCAAGATTTAGAAAAACTTTTCCATGCATTTTATCTTTGTCTGTAGGTTTTTCTAAAACAAACCAAAAACAAAAAAAAAATCTATCAGACAGCTTTAGCCAATTCAGATCGCTGCTGCTTGAGTCCTTACTAGGACTAAAAAAAAATATCACATTACCCCAGTTCTGAGGGCTGTATAGCTTCCTGTTACTTAAAGAATTGATTTTAAAATACTAATGTTGTTTTATGTATTTTTAATCTCGTCCCTGTGAAGCACTCTAAGTGGCCTTGTATTTGAATTGTGCTATATAAATAACCTTGCCTTGTCTTTCCTACTTTAGATGTAACACTCGATTAAAATTACTTATTAACTTAACTCTTTTTAGTTAATTTCAAAAGGTAAGTAACCCTTACCTAACAATTCAACCTAGCACTTTTTACACCTACAAAATCAATGATTCTGTTTTGGTTCCTTTTGGAAATAATTGTGGCAAATCACACTTCAATGATTCTTACTAGACTTAAGAGATAATTTTTACTTTAACACTGAACATTTTTACAAACAAGACAGACACTTTTCATCCTTTTTTCAACAACATGAACAACGTACACTCACGTCATACACACACGTTTCAGAGAACTATTGTTCATATCAGGTGACAAGGTAATTTAACGCTTTTAAACAGCTTTCAAGTCCCAATTGAGAAACAAATGGTTACATATCAGTGGAAAGAACTTTACTGTCTCTATTTTTCGTATATCACTGAAACCCCTGTAAGGTATTTTCACAGTTTCAAATAATTCTTATGCTAACTTAGTTTTATTAATGCATGTACTCACAGCTTAATAAACCCATATTCTTTCTTTGTTTAATTCTTTTTAAACACATGTCACCTCTTCTTTTATTTTTTTTATATCTCATATGTCTCTTCAGTGTCTTAAGGGCACAGGCAATTTAACTTAGATGTTTCATTTTATCATATCTCCAGTGTCTTAAAACACAGGCAATTTAACTTAGATGCTTTATTTTCAGTACAAACCAATTCTTATAAATTTTTCCATAGTAAAACTAGCAGATGTTAAGCCAAATCAACAGAATGTACCCTTAGATTTTATTTCCTAATCAATTTTTTTTAGTGCTAATGCTCTGTTAAGATGAAAAATCAGAGCGACTGTTCACTGTCCCCCCCCCAAGCTGCAGGCAGCTATTATTAGCCTGCCTGCGAATTTGACACTCAGGCTTAGAGCAAAACGGGAGGGAGGGGGGAGCGGGGGATTCTTTTACGAGGAGAAGAGACTGCCAAAGGGCTCGGCTCCCCATACCCAACAACATGTAATCAACACTTTTGACTGACCCTACCTTTAAACTGACGACCAGAAAACAACCAGACCCAATACAGAAAAATAGTGCCACTCTTTGCTCCCATAAACAACACAAACAGCTGTACCAAAATACAGCATTCAACGCAACAACAGCATACAATAGTTTTACTTGTTATTCCTTTTTCAAATTAAATTATTCTCTTTAATTTTCAACTCTTAATATTGTATTATTAATCACATTTAAAGCGCAACCCTTCGTCTGTCGGTAATCAACGTCCTAGACTCTGTGTAAATGTCTATATGGAGAGAAGACCTTGATCAGTTGAAATCTCGATAGACAAGAACCAGATTTATGCTGCATACTTTTCACGTCAAAACAACCCCAGACTCTAACTGGAATATCTTTGACGTAGTAACAACGGTCATTAATTAGAACAGCACATGTCTCTCTCCCGAATCGTTTAATTTATTTATTTTTAAAGAGCATTACGGGTGTAAATAATGCCTTTCTTGACGTAATACTTGTCACACCGTGGGAACGCCCTCTCTGTGCCAGCCAAGGAGGGGCGTGTGCTCGTGGACCGGGCCCAAACTCTTCGACAGGTATTCTCAAACTCTTTTTTTTCTTTCTATTCCTTAACGGGAAACACAATCACGCTGCAGCGATTCTTTACAAAAATGCAATGTCAAAACACAGAAAAAACAGCAAGGGTGGCCACCAACCAAAATAACACAACCATTTCTTTTTCAACAAACCAAGTTTCTTAACAGTCCACAGAAAGGCCAAGATTCAGTTACAACGACTAGCAGATGTTTTTATACTTGCCAGTCTATGATCATGCTTTCCTCTGTGACACCCTTCAGGATTTTTTTAAAACAAGCACGCAAGTTTAACAGACTTCAAAGAAAAACAACAGACAGGTAGTGACAATGGGCAACAATACATTACCCAGAGCTGCCGTTGTTTGTCTGCCATTCTCTAGTTGAAATCTTCCGTTTCGACAACGCCAAATATGTAGTGGAAACCTACATATATATTCTCGTGGCCGAGTGGCCATTAGGTAACCACTAACATAGCATATACTTCTAAAGGTAGTAGACATCTTCAGTCAGACTCAAGGTAGACGCGGAGAAGGTAGAGATGGGTCTCACAGGATACTTTATTAAAGGTTGACAGGTTGTTACAGCTCAATAGACGACTTCTATTATTCAACACAAATGTACTTATTCATTACAATATCTCTGTCTCACCCTGTCCTGGCCTACTCTTTTGGAAACCGGGCCACAGCAGCTTTTCTCCCCGGGCGCAAGCGCAAAGGCCAAGGCCCCGATCCTAGTGAAGGCCTCGGTTTTATACTATCTGTGTGTGTGTGTGTGTGTGTATGTGTGTGTGTGTGGTGGGGGTGTGTGTGTGTGTGTATGTGGGTGTGTGCATGTGTGTGTGTGTTTTGTCTGTGTGAGTGTGTGTGTATGTGTGTCTGTGGGTGACTGTGTGAGTGTGTGTGTGTGGGGTGTGAGTGTGTGTGTGTGTGTTGTGGGTGTTTGTGTGAGGGTCGGATAACATTTCTTAATGTCAAATCTTATTTATAAGACCGGTATTTCAACATGGGACCGGTGTGTGATTTCTGCTCTGCTTGCAACTTTGTGAGCTGTGTGCAGTTTATAAGGTCACTGTATGACTTGTGACTTTCTTGCCCTAAACTTTGATCAACTCAAAGTACTGTAAGTTACTTTAATATAACATAAATATGTTGGAAATCCCACACCTGTTTTCCTTTCCCACGTTACCATTCACACACACATTCATACACCGATAGCAGCAGGCTAACTATCGGCATTCACACGAGGCAAGGTGGGTGAAGTGTCTTGCCCAAGGACACAACAACTATGACACAGGTGGCAGGGCGGGGATCAAACCTCCAACCTTTTGATCATCGGCCGACCCGCTCTACCACCTGAGCCACAGTCGCCCCATGTATCTCATCCTAACCCTAACCCCTCTAACCCTACACCCCATCCTTACCTCTCCCTTGTACCACCACTGATTTTAGCAGCTTTTTGTCGCGTATAGTGTTAACATGGCGTACTACTTTTCTGTACTTGTGTCCTTTGCTTGCCCGCTCATCTTCAAACATTGCTTTTCAATCTCACTATCAATCACTGTCTAATGTCTGACTAACATCTAGTATATATATTTTTTTTCTTTCTCAATGTTTACTACTATCCAATCCTTGCGTGCTATTCTAACCCCTAACCCGACCCTAACCCCAAACCCCCTAACCCAAACCCCCTAACCCTAACCCCTAACCCTACCCTTAAACCCATAACCCTTTCCTAAACCTACACCCCTAAACCTACACCCTTAACCCTACCCTAACTCCTAACCCTATTCCCCTAACCCTCTAACCCCAACCCCTAACCCTCTAACCCTTACCTCAACCCCTAACCCTCTAACCCCAACCCCTAACCCTCTAACCCTTACCTCAACCCCTAACCCTAAACCCATACCCCATATCCTTACCCTACCCTAACCCCTAACCCTATCCTTAACCCCCTACCCTCACCCCCTAACCCTAACCCTACACTCCTGCCTTACCTCTTGCCTTGTACCAATCCTAATTTTAGCCCACAACAGCACCTAGCCGCCGCCGCTACCGCTACCCGCCGTACCTCTGTCGATATCCTGCAACCTATAATTGAACTCCCTCTCCCTCTCTCTCCTCTTTTCCCTCTCTCTCCGCTCCCCCTCTCCACTTCCCTGTTCTCTCTATCCGACACCCCTCTACCCAACTGTCCTCTCCCTCTCTCCACCTCTCTCTTGTGTCTCTACACCCCAAATTCGGACCCCTACGTACCCAATTTCACCCACGATTTGGACCCCAACCCATCCTATTTTACCCCCAATTTGAACTCCTATCTTCCCGATTCCACTGTCAATTGTGACCCTAACCCATCCAATTTCTCCCCTGTTTCGAACCCTTGTCTACCCAATTTCACTCCCGAAACCAATGTCCAATACCCACCCGATTCTTCCCTCCAAACGGACCATTTTCTACCAAATTCTACCACCAATTCGGACCTCTACCCACCAAATATCTACCCTAATTTTGACCCTAACCCATACAATTTCAACCCTGAAATGGACCCTTGTCTACCCATTTATCCACCCAATTTCTCCCCGGAAACTATCCCCTACCCACTCAATTCTACCCACCAAACGGACCATTTCCTACCAAATTCTAACCCCGATTCGGACCCCTATTCGCCCAATTTCAACCCCGAAACTAACCCATATCTACCCAACTATATCACCCCCAATTCGGACACGTACCTTCCCTATTCCATCCATGAAACTGACCCTTGTGTACCCAATCTCACCCCTGAATCTGTCCCCTTCCCTCCCCATATGATCCCCTCCTCTCTCCCCCCCTCTACCACCAGTAGCAGCCAGAGCCCCACGGCCACCCTGCAGTCGACCAACACGCAGACCCAGAGTTCGAGCTCCAGTTCTGGGGACGGGAGTCTGTTCCGACAGCGCGGGAGCCAGGCCGCGCAGCCCGACGAGACCGGTCGCGTCCCGCCATACGTCGATTTCTCCCAATTCTACCTGCTCTGGGGCGGAGACCAAAACGCACAGGGCGGGCTGGGACCACAATGAATATAATAATAATAATAATAATAAGGACATTTTTGGGGGGTTTACGGAGCCTAGGCTGTGATTTAACACCAGATGTATTTGTATACAGTGTACCCACAGTAGCAGATCATGAGGAGATATTCAATGATTTTGCCAAAATATAATTTCAAAAAAAACATTATCCAGAATCACTGACTCCACCTTTAATCCTCTAATAACATTTCATCACAAAACCCGGTAACACTTTACAAGCAGGGCACATTAAACCTGCAGTGTGTAGAATTTTGGGTTTTATTTCCTAGCAGATTTTGTAGAAAGTAATAATAATATCCATAAGTACATTTAATTTAGTGCATACATTTTTTAGAATTATAATTTTTTCCCTTAGAAAGGGTCTCATTTATGTCCATATTTCTGCATATTTTGGACCAAGGCCTAGTGCCGCCATCTTGAAAGTGTCATAGTTGGAATGTCATCAGGTGCATTGTTTAAAATGTAGAATTGTTCTTGTCCTTGAAGGCCACTGTAGCTTCTGTTATTATTCGAAAGGGTTGGGGTTACCCAGGGAGCGTTGCATTCTAGAACTTTGTATAACTTTCTTGATGATGTCATATTACACACTGCACCTTTAATTAACTGTTAGGTAATGCTTATCTGATGCTTAACCAAGTACTGACTAAACGTTAATAACCAAGCATTAACAGTTAGTTGATGCTTAATAAACCTTAAAGGAATACTTCACCCATACGGAACCGGCGTTCTATCATTATAAAATCACTATGTAAGGGATAAAGTATAGCGAACGGGTCACTTGTTAGAAATAAAGACCGACAAGCTGAAGCAGGAGCCCGACGCGCATACCCTTATAACAGACCTGTAGAATGTTGTGATTTACATAGGATTCTCAAAGTGCCATGTAATAATATAATATAATGAATGAGGTTTTTCTTCCCTCAGACTTTTGGCAAAAATGTTACCTCCAATTTGGATTCCAGTCAGCGATTCTCGAGAATGTTTTTTGGTTAAAATTATGTTTTGGCAAAATCAGTCAATATCTCCCTCATGATCTGCTACCTGTCTGTGCTGTGGGTGCGCTGTATAAAAGTCTGGTGTTAATTCATAGCCTAGGCTCTGTAAACGGGTATCAAAACAAAGGGGCCCACAGTAGCGAGAAACATGCCAGTTTACAGAGGCTGTGTGGGCGGCAGTGGCGAAGTGGGTAGGGAGATCGCCTCTGGAGTGCAGGGTCGGAGGTTCGATCCCCCGTCTCCCCGCCACATGTCGAAGTGTCCCTGGGCAAGACACTGAACCCCAAATTGCTCCCGATGGTTCAGAGAGCGCCTTGCATGGCAGCTACTGTCATCGGTGTATGAGTGTGTGTATGAATGGGTGAATGTGGTAAGATATGTAAAGCGCTTTGGGGCTGAGAAAATCGGCTAGAAGGCGCTATATAAGTCAAGTCCATTTACCATTTACCATAACACTTTGTTTTCAGCGCAAACATATTCACTGATTTTGACAAAAAAGTGAATTTGACAACAAGCGTTCTCCAGAATCACTGACTACACCTTTTAATGTTACAAAAGTATAAAATAAGGGACCTAAAGGTGCATGGATGTATGGAGGAATATAATGGCCACAAGACAGAGAAAAAAGTTAGGAGGATGTTTTTTTTTTTTTTCATTATGAACTTTGTGATCAAGTTAAAATATAAAATGTAGATATTGAGAATAATCTTGACGGATACACGTTTAGCTGTCAGAAAGAGCCGAGGTACTTTGTGGTCTCTCTATATAACAGGAGCATCGTTTTGGTTTTAATACAATTTTGCTCATCAGTAATTTTGTCTGTCTCAAGTCATTGTATTTCAACTTTTAATCTCGACATTTTAAAGTCGCTACGAGGAACTTTTTAATTATTTCTGAAACAGTCTCATTTTTCCTCTGATGATTATAAATTACGTGTAACAGCAAACGAGACCATCAGTGCAAAGAATGCTATTTTTTTTTATATAGTTTTTCTTAATGCCTTTGTCATGGGTATACGCTCACCCAGGAACAACAGTTGACGTATAGTAAAAACACTACTGCTTTTGTCCAAAGGGGGGCGCTAGAATCAACACAAACTGAATGTTCCTCGGAGCACCTTTACGTAACATTTTTCTTGAAGTGCATACATGTACAAATATACCTTTTCTTTCTCTCTCTCGCTGCCCTTATATTCTCCCATAGAGACGCATAGAGACTGGGTTTGGCTAGAAATAAACCCTGAAATATTGTTGAAAAATGCATACAGCTCTGGAAAAAAATTAAGAGACCACTCCAAATGTTCAGTGTCTCTCGTTTTACTGTTTATAGGAATATGTTTGAGTAGAATGAACATTTTGGTTTTATAATATAAACTACTGACAACATTTCTACCAAATTCCCCCCCAGAAATATTGTCATTTAGAGCATTTTTCAATAAATAATGTAGAGATGAAGATTGAAGAAAAATCCAGACTGGTCTCTTCATTTTTTCCACAGCTGTATATTAAAGTTGACTCTTGTGTGATAAATCCTGGTCCCTGAGTGATTGTGAATATTTGTGTAATCCAGATTGTAACCATTATTGTCTTATGTAAAAAACACAATGAATATGTATCTACAAACAGGTATTTCATCCACTTTAAAGGTGCTCCGAGGAACTTTCTAGTTTATGTTAATTCTAGCACCCCCCTTTGGACAAAAGCGGTAGTGTTTTTTACTACGCCAGCTGTAGTTCCTGGGTGAGCGTATATACCCATGACAAATACATTAAGAAAAACTATATGAAAAAATAGCATTCTTTGCACTGATGGTCTCGTTTTGCTGTTACATGTAATTTATGATCATCAGAGGGAAAATGAGACTGTTTCAGAAATATTTAAAAGTTCCTCGTAGCTCCTTTAAGTGGTTATAGAGCTGAGAATGAGTCTATACTGTATACGGCCTTACAACGGAATGAAGGGATTTGAAGAGTACTTTTTTTGTAATAAAATGATATCTCAAAATTAACCAACTGTCTCTGAGGTTTTTATTCATATTATCATTTGAAACACAGACCCACAAAATTAAATCTTGTTTGCTCAAAAAATGTGTACACTTTGTGGGATAAATATAGCTCTGGAAAAGAGACCACTCCAAATGTTCAGTGTCTCTCGTTTTACTATGTATAGGCATATGTTTGAGTAGAATGAACATTTTGGTTTCATAATATAATAAACTACACAACTCACAACATTTCTACCAAATTATCTCCAAACATATTGTCATGTTTTTATTAAGTCATGTAGAGATAAAGATTGAAGATCAATCCAGACTGGTCTCTTAATTTTTTCCAGAGCTGTATATATGTTTTTTTTAACCTTTATTTATACAGGTAAATCCCATTGAGACCGGAGACTCTTTTACAAGGGAGACCTGTTTTCCTTTCCCACGTTACCATTCACACACACATTCATACACCGATAGCAGGCTAACTATCGACATTCACACGAGGCCAAGGTGGGTGAAGTGTCTTGCCCAAGGACACAACAACTATGACACAGGTGGCAGGGCGGGGATCGAACCTCCAACCCTTTGATCATCGGCCGACCCGCTCTACCACCTGAGACACAGTCGCCCCAAATGGATGGTCACATCAGAGGTATTTTAATAATACACTGGAAAAAGTCTTTCATTGAACCAATTAAAAAAATCTAGGGTAATGGTTCACATCTACAGTGGCTTGCAAAAGTATTCATACCCCTTGGAATTTTCCACATTTTCTCACATTAAAACCACACAGGGGTGGTAGGATGGCCTAGAGGTAAGGTGGCCGACCAGTAACCATGAGGTCGCTGGTTCGATCCCCGGCACCGGACAGGAGGGTGTTAGTTGTAAAACTAGCAGAGGCTGGTATTGTGTCTACGGTGCCCACCATCTCTACCATTGTGTCCTTGAGCAAGACACTTAACCCCAAAACTGCTCCAGGGGCGCTGTACTGCGGCTGACCCTGCGCTCTGACCCCCTCCGAAGTGTGGTAACTTGAGAGGGGATATGCGAAAAGAAGAATTTCAATGTGCCTCGTGTACAACTGACAAATAAAGATAACTTAACTTAACACGTACATTTATTTTATTGGGATTTCATGTGCTAGACCAACACACAGTGGTGCATCATTGTGAAGTGGAATGAAAATTAAATATGGTTTTAATTTTTTTTTTTTTATATATAAAAAACTGAAAACCGTGGCGTGCAAAAGTATTCATCCCCCCTGAGTCAATGCAGCTCCAAGTATATTGGGGTATGTCTCCGCCAGCTTTGCCCATCTAGAGGCTGATATTTTTGCCCATTATTCTTTGCAAAATAGCTCAAGCTCATCCACACTCTTCGCACTTTACTTTAGTATTACCATGTAATCACCTGGTCAATGATCAAATTCCTTTGTGATTTTCTCTACTTATGACATCTATTGCAGCATGTCCGTCCTGGGAGAGGGATCCCTTACTCTGTCGACTCTCCCTGAGATTTCTTAAAAAAAAATGTATCCCGGTAAAGGGTTTTTTACTGGGAGTTTTTTCTCAGCCGAGCTAAGGGTGTAAGGGCAGGGTGTCATATTGTATCATATATCATATTGTATGAAATGTAAAGCCCACTGAGACAAATGTATTTGTGATTTTGGGCTATACAAATAAAACTGATTTGATTTTCAAGCTTCAGATTCAGCATCAGATTGGATGGAGAGCGTCTGTCAACAGCAATTTTCAAGTCTTTCCAGATATTCTCAATTGTATTGAGGTCTGTACTTTGACTGGGCCATTCTAACACATGACTATGCTTTGATTTGAACCATAACGTTTAAGGTGTGCTCCATACAGAATGTTCAGTATGTGAAATGTGAACAATAGAGTATGTTATCTAAAGAGAGCATTGAACTCAGGGACACGTCAGAGGAATTTACCTGTCTTCCTCATAAATGGTAAATGGACTTCACTTATATAGCGTTTTTCTAGCCGATTTTCTCAGCCCCAAAGCGCTTTACATATCTTACCACATTCACCCATTCATACACACACTCATACACCGATGGCAGTAGCTGCCATGCAAGGCGCTCTCTGAACCATCGGGAGCAATTTGGGGTTTAGTGTCTTGCCCAGGGACACTTCGACATGTGGCGGGTAGGCGGGGAATCGAACCTCCGACCCTGCACTCCAGAGGCAATCTTCCTACCCACTTCGCCACTGCCGCCCTGCTCTATCTATCTATCTATCTATCTATCTATCTATCTATCTATCTATCTATCTATCTATCTATCTATCTATCTATCTATCTATCTATCTATCTATCTATCTATCTATCTATCTATCTATCTATCTATCTATCTATCTATCTATCTATCTATCTCTCTATCTCTCTCTCTATCTCTATATCTCTCCCATCTATCTATCTATCTATCTATCTATCTATCTATCTATCTATCTATCTATCTATCTATCTATCTATCCATCCATCCATCCATCACACTTCGCCACTGCCGCCCGTCATAAGAATGTAGAAGAACCACAAACAGTGCCAACTTGGTTTTTTTCAATGAGGCGCAAATACTTTAACTGCATAACTGTATTAAAGAACTACATGTATCTGATATATGGGGAAGCCTGAATTCATGCCTCACCTCTTAACACACACACACACACACACACATACAGGTACACACACACACACACACACACACACATACAGGTACACACCCACACACACACACACACACTTCACCCACCTTGCCGCGTGTGAATGTCGATAGTTAGCCTGCTGCTATCAGTGTATGAATGTGTGTGTGAATGGTAACGTGTAAATGGGAACAGGTCTCCCTTGCAAAAGAGTCTTCGGACTCAATGGGATATACCTGTATAAATAAAGGTTAAAAAAAAAATACATACAGGTACACACACACACACATATACATACAGGTACACACACACACACACATACAGGTACACGCCCACACACACACACACACACCCAATGAGCATATCCGCTGTAGATTCTCGCAGAGTGATAGGAGTATTGGCAGGGTTGGTTCAGCCCTCTCTCACCTGCTTGTCCCCACCTTAAATGTTAAAGGCTCGTGAGTGTGAGAGAGCGAGAGTGTGTGTGTCTGTCTGTCAGTGAGTGTGTGAGATAGAGAGAGTGTGTGTGTGTCAGTGAGTGTGAGAGAGAGAGCGAGAGAGTGTGTGTGTGTGTCAGTGAGTGTGTGAGAGAGAGAGAGTGCGTGTGTGTCAGAGAGTGTGAGAGAGAGAGAGCGTGTGTGTCTCAGTGAGTGTGTGAGAGAGAGCGAGAGTGTGTGTTTGTGTGTCAGTGAGTGTGTGAGAGAGAGAGTGTGTCAGTGAGTGTGAGAGAGAGAGAGAGAGTGTGTGTGTGTCAGTGAGTGTGTGAGAGAGAGAGAGAGAGAGTGTGTGTGTTTTTGTATCGAAGCAACCCGTACGGACACAATGGGAAAGGTGTTTTGTGCCTGTGGAGTCTGTGCCTTCTGCAGCTCCGTGCTGAAACGTAAGGGGAAACTCTGCCTGAGAAACAGGTAAATAAACAAGACTTTTTTATATTCAATGAGTGAAATGTGTGTGTGTGTGTGTGTGTGTGTGTGTGTGTGTGTGTGTGTGTGTGTGGTGTGTGTGTGTGTGTGTGTGTGTGTGTGTGTGTGTGTGTGTGTGTGTGTGTGACAGTAAGAAAGTGTATTAAACAGTGTATTTGTACTTTTCACTTGATTATAATTTTTTTTTTTTTTTTTTTTGGAAACGTATGACATTCTTTCCAAGACACAATCTTTACTTTTCTAGAAAGTGTGTTGTTTGTTTTGTTTTATGTGTGTGTGTGTGTGTGTGTGTGTGTGTGTGTGTGTGTGTGTGTGTGTGTGTGTGTGTGTGAGTGAGTGTGTGCCCACCTGTGTGCGTGTGTTAGTGTGTGAGTTTGCATACGTGCGAATATAAATGTCCAGTGTCTCAAAATATTATTACTTAGACTTTAGACTTTATTGTCTTTCCCACGTCACATGTACATTTATGGGCTGCACGCCAATATATGTGTTAATATATTACATAAAACCATAACCACTCCACAAAGGACTTGTCAACTGTCTGAAAAGTATGTTCATTCTAGATGCATTTCTTAAACCTGCAGTGTGTAGAATTTTGGGGTTTTATTTCCAAGCAGATTTTGTAGAAAGTAATTATAATATCCATAAGTACATTTAATTTAGTGCGTAATAGCTGAATATATGTCCATATTTCTGCATATTTTGGACCAAGGCCTAGTGCCGCCATCTCGAAAGTGTCATAGTTGGAATGTCATCAGGCCACTGTGAGTGAGTGTGTGTGTGTGAGTGTGAGTGAGTGTGTGTGTGTGTGTGTGTGTATCTGTCTATCTGTGTGTGTGTGTGTGTGTGTGTGTGTGTGTGTGTGTGTGTGTGTGTGTGTCATAAACTGATCATGTGATCCATGTTGTCTTGAAGTTGCTGACAGACAGAAACACATGTCAAAACAAAATGGCAAAGTTTTATCACAGTTACATCTCGCATACACAGGAAGTTTTGCATGCAAATGTGTGTGTGGTGTGTGTGTGTGTGTGTGTGTGTGTGTGTGTGTGTGTGTGTGTGTGTGTGTGTGTGTGTGTGTGTGAATGCAAATCAGCAATAATCGGATGTCTGAATCAACCACAGAGTCTGTTGATGACTAATAGCAATAGTTTTTGACTTTTTTAAATAAACATTACTTTTGGCATTGCTCACAGGATATTTTCAGAGCTAAAACCTATTTAAAGCTGCAGTGTGTAGAATTGTGGGTTTTATTTCCTAGCAGATTTTGTAGAAAATAATTATAATATCCATAAATACATTTAATTTAGTGCATAGTAGCTGAAAAAAACGTTTAGAATTTTTTTTTTTGTCGTTCAACCCTTTATACTGGGGAGATTAGATCAAGGTGTGTGTGTGTCTGTGTGTGTGTGTGTGTGTGTGTGTGTGTGTGTGTGTGTGTGTGTGTGTGTGTGTGTGTGTGTGTGTGTGTGTGTGTGTGTGTTTACAATTGGAGATTAACAAGTTGACGCACGTTGCAACTTCCCACGACTTACTACTAGACAAACATGAGTCATCAGACAATGTAACTCTGAACTGTAGCACATGCTGCCAAATAATGAGCAGCTATAGTGACCTATACACATGAGTGAGCGCCCACTCCATGCCTGAGCCTGCCAAATAGTGAGCCCTCTGGAACCTGCTACTCAACATGAAAACGTCACAAAGGGATAATTGTGTTAATATGTGTGTGTGTGTGTTGAGTGTGTTTGTGCATGTGTGTCTGTGTGTGTGTGTGTCTGTCTGTCTGTCTGTGTGTGTGTGTGTGTGTGTGTGTGTGTGTGTTTTGTGTGAGTGTGTCTGTGTGTGTGTGTGTATGTGTGAGTGTGTTTGTGCGTGTGTGTGTGTGTGTGTGTGTCTGTGTGTGTGTGTGTGTGTGTGTGCGTGTGTGTACAGCTACGAGGAACTTTTAAATATTTCTGAAACAGTCTCATTTTTCCTCTGATGATCATAAATGACATGTAACAGCAAAACGAGACCATCAGTGCAAAGAATGCTATTTTTATATAGTTTTTCTTAATGCCTTTGTCATGAGGTATACGCTCACCCAGGAACAACAGCTGGCGTAGTAAAAACACTACCGCTTTTGTCCAAAGGGGGTGTGTTTGTGTTTGTGTCTCTCTGTCTGTGTGTGTGTGTTTATGTCTGTGTGTGTGTGTGTGTGTGTGTGTGTGTGTGTGTGTGTGTGTGTGTGTGTGTGTCTGTGTGTGTGTGTGTCTGTCTGTCTGTCTGTCTGTCTGTCTGTCTCTGTGTGTCTGTGTTTATGTCTGTCTGTGTGTCTGTCTGTCTGTGTGTGTCTGTGTTTATGTGTGTTGTGTGTGTGTGTGTGTGTGTGTGTGTGTGTGTGTGTGTGTGTGTGTGTGTGTGTGTGTGTGTGTGTTGTTGAGTCAGACCAGCTGATTCTGACAATGTCCTGAAATGAACCATGTGTATTGAGAGTTACCGTGACGACCAGTTTACAAACTGTAAATATTTTGTTGAAATTACAACTGTCAATCACAGCTGTGATATATTATAATAATAATAATAATAATAATAATAATAATAATAATAATAATAATAATAATAATAATAATAATGGATTGGATTTATATAGCGCTTTTAAAGGCACTCAAAGACGCTTTACAGGGTTCCAGGTTCAATTCATTCACACACAGTCATACTGGTGGTGGTAAACTACCATAGTAGCCACAGCTGCCCTGGGCAGACTGACAGAAGCGTGGCTGCCATTCAGCGCCATCGGCCCCTCCGACCACCACCTCAAACATACAGCAGTCATACACATTCACACGAGGCAAGGTGGGTGAAGTGTCTTGCCCAAGGACACAACAACCATGACACAAGTGGCCGGGCGGGGATCGGACCTCCAACCCGCTTAACCACCTGAGCCACAGTCGCCCCGTATATTCAACTAATGCTGGGCACACACACACACACACACACACACACACACACACACACACACACACACACACACACACACACACACACACACACACACACACACACACACACACACACACACACACACACACACACACCCACACACACACACACACACATAACTTGCCTCTTGCTTTGGATAAAATACTGTGTAATGAAAACTAATCAGCACTTCCTTGAATGAAAGTGAAACATTTGTGCAACTTTTGAAGAAATTTCCATCAATCACACTCACGCACACGCACACGCACGCGCACACACGCACACGCACACACGCACGCACACACACACACACACACACACACACACACACACACACACACACACACACACACACACACACACACACACACACACACACACACACACACACACACACACACACAGCAGCAGCAGCAGCAGCAGCAGTAGGCTCAAAACCAAGGGGGTGGAGCTTGTCACACCGGGGTCCGCCTATCACATTTGCCCCCAACACACTCTCCCTATCCCCGCCTCTACTGCAGCCTGCCTCGGCCTGACCCTCCACACAACACAAGACGGACGGCCAGAAAGATGAGATGAAAAATAACACTAGCGTAGTCAGAGGGGGGGCATCTTAGGCTGTTTTGAACGGAGCGGAAAAGGCGGAAGAGAGAGAGAGAGAGAGAGAGAGAGAGAGAGAGAGAGAGAAGGAGAGAGAGATCTACGTAACTAGGACTGACGGATGGCATCGAGTAGGAGGCGCCAGGGGTTCGTAAACACGACAGAAAACGGCGAATAAGGACGCACAGACAGGCGGCACAACCAACCAACGAACCAACCTCTATCTATGGTGTGTGTGTGTGTGTGTGTGTGCGCCTCTCCTCATCTCCTACAGAACACCGCTTTAGCCTACATCTCCTCTCTCCATCCTTTCTTCTTACTGCCTCATCCCCCTGTTTTGCGCACGAAAAACAACCTGGATTTAATCTAACGCAAATCTTCCGATGATTTTTTTTTTTTTAGTAGGCTATATTTTTCTGGACCAAACCCGGAGCATAGTGCACTGTTTTGCGGTCGTTCGCAAGGCTACACATCCGAGGCTCACGTCTGTTCCTCCGCCATCTCTTCTATAAGGAAACATTGGATCGTGTGTGTGTGTGTGTGTGTGTTTTTGTAGCCTATAAGGGATTTTTCAGCGAGTCTTTCTTGGGACGAAAGATAGGCTGACGAAAACCGGCGCAATCTGCAACGAAGCAACGGTGTGGGGGAGGTAAAGCCAACGATGACTGTGGACTAACCATAGATAGAGAGAGAGAGAGAGAGAGAGAGAGAGAGAGAGAGAGAGAGAGAGAGAGAGAGAGAGAGAGAGAGAGAGAGAGAGAGAGAGAGAGATACAGAGACAGAGAGACAGACAGACAGAGAGATATACACAGAGAGAGAGAGAGAGAGAGAGAAGAGAGAGAGAGAGAGAGAGAGAGAGAGAGAGAGAGAGAGAGAGAGATACAGAGACAGAGAGACAGACAGACAGAGAGATATACACAGAGAGAGAGAGAGACAGAGAGAGACAGACAGAGAGAGAGGGAGACACACACTCAGGCAGGCCCCCCAGCCCCCCAGCCCCCCAAATGGTTACCAGCGCGAGCACACATCACAGCATCACCGCCAAATGAAATGGAATAGCAGCGGCTGCAGCAGAAACCCAGTCGGACCGACTATGCGACCCGACACCATGACTCTCTGAAAGACGTCCGACACAGGCACAGATGGGTAAGACGAGACGCCCGGTTCATCGCTGTTTATGATTATTGTTTTTGTTTTTTAGGGTAGGCTATTATTATTCCGGGATATGAAGGTGTGTGTGTTGGCCAGTGTGTGGTGTGTGTGTGTGTGTGTGTGTGTAGGCCAATGTGTGGTGTGTGTGTGTAGGCCAATGTGTGTGTGTGTGTGTGTGTGTGTGTGTGTGTGTGTGTGTGTGTGTGTGTGTGTGTGTGTGTGTGTGTGTGTGTGTGTGTGTGTGTGTGTGTGTGTGTGTGTGTGTGTGTGTGTGTGTTTTCTATGTGCAGTCATACAGTAGGCTATGAGATGCCCGTATTAGTAGCCTACTGTTTATTTATTATGACTTTTTTTATGAAAGGCTATATGGGCAAGGGTGTGTGTGTAGGCCTGTGTGTGTGTGTGTGTGTGTGTGTGTGTGTGTGTGTGTGTGTGTGTGTGTGTGTGTGTGTGTGTGTGCGTGTGTGCGTGTGCGTGTGTGTGTGTGTGAGGTTGATGAAGTTGCTTGTCACTAAATGAGGATGTGTATGGGTGGAAATGAGCAGATGGCCTTTTACACTCAATGGAGTAGTCTACAGTAGTTCATGGCACCTAGCCTATCTATCTATCTATCTATCTATCTATCTATCTATCTATCTATCTATCTATCTATCTATCTATCTATCTATCTATCTATCTATCTATCTAAAAAATGTTGTACATCCATGTTTTTATGGTCAGCTGATTCATATAGGCCTAGTTAATAAAGTAGTGTATTATAGTTGTATACTTACCTCTTTCACATGGCATATCTGAATGAGTCCATTGTCTTACAAGGGCACTTTTGTCCCTGCGTTCCAACCCCCATACTTCCTTACTATTTAGTATGCCAGAAAAAGATTTAGGATGTCCCGATACATGGGTGTCAATTTGTAGTATGCTGAGAATACATAAATGCCCCAATAACTCCAACAGCATTTTGGAGTATTTGTCTTTATTCTTGACATTTCTCGACATAATGAAAAAAAAAACTTACTTATCTTATTTTTTTTCTCTCCTGTGGCCCTAAAACTCTTTAGTGTAGTGTAGTAGAAATAATAGTAGCCATGTTTTGCAGGCTAGTTCTTAAATGTATTTGTAGTATGCACTAGTTGATCTGGGTTTCCCCTAGGCCCTACTTCTTCATTTTCACACGGTCACACCCCCTGAACAGTTTAACAGATGGCAGCATTAAAGGTGAAGTAAGCAGTTTATTTATGTTAATATAAGTGTTAAATCGCTCTTTATTCATACAGTGATCACTTACATAATGTGCGCGTTTCATAAAGCCGATCTCTCAGTCAGCTGCTCTGCATGTAATCGGCAAATAAACTTATTGGAGGATCCCGAAATTTTTATCCAATCAGAAGAGAGAACGCTACAAACCGACACCCGTCTCACTCATATATAGTATATACACTCCATGGTCTCACTGCTGGTGCACGCCAGAGCAACAGATGGGTGAATGTTTATGCGCCCACAATGGCGGAGCAGGTAAAAATCCTTCCCGATGTCTGTTTTGATGGTTTTTATCATGTTTTATCACACTAATGGATCTGAGATGATGCTAGATAACTCGCTGCTTGAAGACCGCAGTGCATTAATGTGGTGACGTAGGGACGAGCGAGGGGACTGCTAACTGCAGTAACTGACAGGAAGTTAGCTAAAAGAACCATTCCACTTACAGCACCTTTAACTTACCTTATACCATAGTCTGTGTGAATACTCTATTCTTATTGGCTGGAGAACATTCCATAGGTGTGTGGATTAACCCCTGATGTATGGACACCTAGATGGAACTGTTTACATTCTGTCCACTTTAATGCGTCGCCGCTGATTAAACAGTAGGCATACCATTGGGACATACTTTTATTCATTTGTTTCATCCTAACATGGCTCCTTGATCTTGCCTCTTGCTTATATATCCGTATCATCGCTGGTTGTTTTCACTGGGAGGCTCAGTCCATGTGATGTCACTTCTGCTGCAGTGGATTGTGGGTCAGAATCACCAAAAAAAAAAAAAAAAGTATTCTGATTTTCACACTAAAAATCCCGACCAGATGAAGTAGGGCATCCGGGTATTTCTAAGCATACTAAATCCGACCACAAGAATTGGGGCATCCTAAATAAAGTTCTACCATACTAAATAGCATACTAAGGAGCATACTAAATAGCGTACTAAATATCATACTAAATAGCATACTAAATGTCCTTATGCACTGTATTCTACCATACTAAATAGCATACTAAATAGCGTACTAAATGTCCTTATGCACTGTATTCTACCATACTAAATAGCATACTAAATAGCGTACTAAGGAGCATACTAAATAGCATACTAAATGTCATTATGCACTGTATTCTACCATACTAAATAGCAAACTAAATAGCTTACTAAATAGCATACTAAATAGCATACTAAGGAGCATACTAAATAGCATAGTAAATGTCCTTATGCACTGTATGAGCAAAAACTCAATACTGGTGTCGTTCGCTGCAAAATCCATTTGTAATTTGCCAGCAAAGCTCCCTCTCTCTCTCTCTCTCTCTCACACACACACACACACACACACACACACACACACACACACACACACACACACACACACACACACACACACACACACACACACACACACACACAGGGGTCAGTTATTGACTGTATCGATCCACGGTCCCATATGAGTCAGACAATATGAACAAGCTGTTCCCCACAGGCAGTTAGGAGGCAATTTAGTCCAAATGAATGAGGGAGGGGTGTGTGTGTGTGTGTGTGTGTGTGTGTGTGTGTGTGTGTGTGTGTGTGTGTGTGTGTGTGTGTGTGTGTGTGTGTGTGTGTGTGTGTGTGTGTGTGTGTGTGTGTGTGTGTGTGTGTGTGTGTGTGTGTGTGTGTGTGTGTGTGTGTGTGTGTGTGTGTGTGTGTGTGAAAGAAAAACACAAGTGCAAAACCAGAGACACAAATAAGCACAACAGTAGAGCAGGGACAAGAACATATACTCACTCTCTCTCTCTCTCACACACACACACACACACACACACACACACACACACAAACACACACACACACACACACACACACACACACACACACACACACACACTGCTGCTGTAATTGTTAACGTGCATATGACAAATTAAACCATCTTGATTCTTTACTTACTGCCCAAAATCAACCGGAGTAGCTGCGAAAATGTACATAATATAACACACACACACACACACACACACACACACACACACACACACACACACACACACACACACACACACACACACACACTGGGGTCAGATATTGACTGTATAAAACTATATAAAAATAGCATTCTTTCTTTGCACTGATGGTCTCGTTTGCTGTTACTAGTAATGTATGATCATCAGAGGGAAAATTAGACTGTTTCAGAAATATTTATTTATACAGACATTCACACACATAAAGCAGACCTAAGAGCTTGGGTGTGAAAGTAAACCTCATATTAGTGCTGCCACAGTAGCAGACTGTGTGTGTGTGTGTGTGTGTGTGTGTCAGTGTGTGTGTGTGTGTGTGTGTGTGTGTGTGTGTGTGTGTGTGTGTGTGTGTGTGTGTGTGTGTGTGTGGCATTTCTCATGTGTGAACTTGTGAAACAGGGCGTTAATGATGAGTAAGCTCAGTGAATTCCCTTAAGACTAATAATATCATGTCGGGTAGAATTTTAATTTGAGATTCTTAAATTGCTATAAACATGTGTGTGCTGCGGTGGCCCCCCTTTGTTTACATACTCTTTGTTTACATAACAGTTTACAGAGACTAGGATGTGTATTAACACCAGTTGTTTTTTCGGCACACACACAGTACCGACAGCTAGAAGATCTTGAGGAGATATTCACTGATTTTGACAAAAAGTGATTTTGACAACAAGCGTTCTCCAGAATCACTGACTACACCTTTAGTGATTAAATGACTTGACTGATGTATTTTTTTACTTATTTGGACAGTGAATTGGTCCTAAATCTAAACCTTTATACCAAGCAAGGACAAGAGCAAGAGAAGGAGAGCATTTGAGTTTAGAGTTGAAAGCAGGCATCGCATACAGTATACCTCATTGTGTTTGTAGCAACTATAAGTGTCTTGGGTCGCTCCGGTGGTGTAGTGGATAGAGCGCGTAGCAGATTGGCTCCGGCCTTCGTTGCAGTGGTCACGGGTTCGAGTCCGACCCGTGGACCTTTACTGCAGGTCATCCCCCCCCTCTCTCTCTCTCTCTCTCTCTCTCTCTCTCTCTCTCTCTCTCTCTCTCTCTCTCTCTCTCTCTCTCTGTCTCCCCATTTCAACTCTGTACTGTCTAATAACGCTTGAAAATGCAAAAAAAATATCTTAAAAAAAAAAAAAACTATAAGTGTCTTGCTGCAACTAGCACCACTACTGCTCTGGTTTCTCGGTGGTTATATCACTGTAGCGGCTAAACCCTGTTTGAAGCCACTACGGGTTTTAATATGGCTGGTTCCGACGTGCGCACAGTGTGCTCAGTATATAATAAACGGGATTAAAGTTTGACAATAGTACGGCAGGTTTATTTTCCTTTATAAATCCATTCACTGGCAATATCAAATCAATAATCAAATCAGTTTTATTTGTATAGCCCAAAATCACAAATACATTTGTCTCAGTGGGCTTTACATTCCATACAATATATGATACAATATGACACCCTGCCCTTACACCCTTAGGTCGGCTGAGAAAAAACTCCCAGTAAAAACCCTTTACCGGGATTAAAAAAAATTGAAGAAATCTCAGGGAGAGTCGACAAAGTAAGGGATCCCTCTCCCAGGACGGACATGCTGCAATAGATGTCATAAGTAGTTCTCTGCAGCAACTAGCAAAACCTACTGCTCTGTCCTTCGTTCCAATCCCCATACTATATACTATTTAGTACGCCAGAAAAAGATACATGTACGTCAATTGTAGTATGCTGAAAATACACAATTGCCCCACTAACTCCAATAGCATTTTGGAGTATTCGTCTTTATTCTTGACATTTCTCGACATAATGAAAAAAAATCTTCCTTATCTGATTTTTTTTCTCTCTCCTGTCTGTGGCCCTAAAACTCTTCTGTTCTTTAGTATGTAGTGTAGTAAAAAGACTAAAACTCTTCTGTACTTTTGTATGTAGTGTAGAAAAAAGACTAAAACTCTTCTGTACTTTTGTATGTAGTGTAGAAAAAAGACTAAAACTCTTCTGTACTTTAGTATGTAGTGTAGTAAAAAGAAAAGAGTATGTGATTTGGAACGCAGGGCTGGTTTCTCTGTGGTTATCTATCTCACTGTGTGGCTTAAAATGGTGGACTAAGAGACAGCCTCAAACAAAACCATATCCGCGACCACCAGCACTCAAAACGACAGAAACACAGAAACACCATGAAGAGCACATCTCATGGGGAGGATGACCTTTTCACTTCACATGGGGCGGATGCTGACAGACAGTGTGTGTGTGTGTGTGGGGGGGGGGGGGGGGGGGGGGGGGGGGTGTGTGTGTGTGTGTGTGGGGGGTGTTTGTGTGTGG
>CM047506.1:32677746-32680246 GCA_026122265.1 Ammodytes dubius
CTGTATTTGAATGGAAAGTCATTAATAGCATTTTTAACAAGGCAGACAATACCTGGTCGTTTACTGTGTGTGTGTTCGTGAAAGAAAATCTAGTGTTAATACACAGCCTAGGCTCTGTAAACAGTCATGTTGCTATAGCTACGATGGGCTCCATTTGTTTATATACCAGTTTACAGAGCCTAGGCTGTGAATTAACACCCAATGTGTTGCTGTTGAAATTGAATTTTGACTTTAAAGGGTCACTGTGTAGTTTCAGAGGAGGGGGATTTGTTTACATTCACAGAGCCTGCAGTTAGTTTACTAAACATTTATTTTTCTACATGTACATACATACAACTAAATTATTTTGAGGAACCTGGAACCAAACGTATAAAACTAGAATATGTTTGTAAACCAAACTGTGGGCCCTGCTGCTGTAAACAACAACAACAGTGAAACAGTAACTTTTCAGGAAGCTTTCTAACTTCAAACAGTGTTCCAGGGATCTACATTTTCCTGTGAGGAAAGTTTGTTTATTCAGTTATTATGAGAGTAAACCTTAGAAAATGTTTCACTTCTCTGACACACACCCCAAAAGTTACACACTGCAGCTTTAAGGAGTTATATTTTCCTGGCATTTTTATATTCTGGGGGCTGCATAATGTTATTTGCGATTGACTTGCCTTCCCTGTTCTGTTCCATTCTAAATTTAACTTTTCCAAATGTCAAGTCCGAACGTGAGAGGGTGCGGTGTGTGTGCGGTGTGTGTTGTGTGTGTGTGTGTGTGTGTGTGTGTGTGTGTGTGTGTGTGTGTGTGTGTGTGTGTGTGTGTGTGTGTGTGTATCAATACATCCAAAACTGAGGTTTTAATAATGCGGGATCCTCCTCAAGACCCCGTCACATTCCATATAAACAACCAACAACTCAAGACCGTCCCACACTTTCCATATCTAGGCTCCATACTCACAGACACTGGTGACATTACCAACGAAGTCCACAGAAGAATCAGCCTAGCATCTGCCTCCTTTGGAAGACTGAACAGCAGAGTCTTTCATAACAGGGACCTAACAATACATACCAAAATGACTGTTTACAAAGCAATATGCTTATCTATACTTCTGTATGGCTGTGAGGCGTGGGTTCCATATAGGAAACATCTCAGTAAACTGGAATCATTCCATACAGGCTGCCTTCAGCGAATACTGGGACTGAAGTGGTGGCACAGGATCCCAAAAACCGAACTTTATGAACGCACTAACATCGAGCCCCTGGAAGTCTTGCTTTTCCATAAACAGCTGCGCTGGGCAGGACATGTAATCCGCATGCCTCAGGATAGGCTACCCCGAAAGGTCCTATACGGAGAGATCCCAGACAGCAGTAGGTCAGCAGGAGGTCAGCGCAAGAGATACAAAGATCACTTGAAAACTTCTCTTAAGTTGTGTGGCATCCAACCACTAGTGCTGGAGACACTGGCCTCTGACCGACATCAATGGAGTGTATCCTGTCACAAAGGCTCTGTAACCTACGCAACTCAATTAAAAAACAAAGCAGCTGCAAAGCGGGTACTACGTCATCAACCACCCGCTACGCAAGGGGAATTCTGCTGTGATGTATGTAACCGAATTTGCGGATCACGAATAGGACTGCACAGCCACAGACGAACCCATCGGAAGTAGCCAAGAGCCATGGACTTTTTGATTCTTCTGATTCTTCATCCTCTAGGGCATAAATGTGACGTCATCGTCGAAATCGACGGACAACTTAAAGGAAAAAAAGTGTGTGTTTGTGTGTGTTTGTGTGTGTATATGTGTGTGTGTGTGTGTGTGTGTTTGTGTGCGGTGTGTGTGTGTGTGGTGCGGTGTGGGGTGTGTGTGTGTGTGTGTGTGTGTTTAAAAGGCTTAAAGTGATATGGTAATAACAGTATCCAGACAAAGGCCTATTCACACAGGCAAATACATGCATTTTTCTCCTCCCTTTTTAAACACACACACACACACACACACACACACGCACGCACGCACGCACGCACACACACACACACACACACACACACACACACACACACCACACACACACACACACAATTTCAACTTAACAAACACCCACACCCTGCCTGCATTCCAAATCGCATACTATTTCTTTGTACTATTCAACTGTTACTACAGTTGACTGCACTACTTAACTTATCAACTGCATCCTAACATGGCTCCTTGATCTTGCCTCTTGCTTATATATCCGTCTCATCGCTGGTTGTTTTCACTGGGAGGCTCAGTCCATGTGATGTCACTTCTGCTGCAGTGGATTGTGGGTCAGAATCCCCCCCCCCCAAAAAAAAAAAGCTGCTGGTTTCAACACTAAAAATCCATACAGAATATAGTTTAGACAGCGTTTTAGTATGCTGCATCTAACCACATGTATTGGGACATCCTAAATATTTTTCTACCTTACGTAAACCTGCAGTGTGTAGAATTTTGGGTTTTATTTCCTAGCAGATTTTGTAGAAAGTAATTATAATATCCAT
>CM047506.1:32718054-32720554 GCA_026122265.1 Ammodytes dubius
GTGTTCTTCAGAAAGGCACAAATGAAGTTAAAGGTACAGTGTGTAGCCTTTATTGGCATATTTTCAGACCAGACTTGGTAGAAATGGAATATAATATTCATGAGTATGTTTTAACTAGTTTATAAGCATAGTGCGCAGCCATCTTTCTACAGTAGCACAGAGCGGACAAACTTAACGGCCTTATGCATTTTTATATATAGTGGGCGTCCTGGGGAAATGCACCTGTTGGAAGACCAAGAAGAAGAAGAAGTACTATAGAATAAATAACTAAATACATCTTCACCTCATCACTTGATATTGTGGAAAGACTTGAGGCAGTGGTGGATGATGCCATCTTAAGTAACTATAGCTTCTTGTTCTTGAAGGCAACCGTAGCTTCTGTAAATTCTCCCAAAAGAGAGGTTAGCAAGGGAGCGTTGACATCTACAATCTCCCCACTAGATGATGCTAAATATCCCGATATTACACACTGTACCTTTAAAAGTATGCCAAAAAAATGTAACCTGACAAAAATAATAATATATATATACAGTATATATAAGCACCATAGTACCCACACATGACTGATTGCACATTTTCAACTTTGACTCCCGATAAATGATACAAATCAGCAGAGGAGTAGGAACACAATATTTAAGTGTACTTCAAGTGCAAAGGATGTTGTTCAAATTCCTTTCCTACTAGTGTGTCTCTCTAACCTTTCTCTTATTTTTATACAGCCCTGGAAAAAAATTAAGAGACCAGTCCGGAATTTTCTTCAATCTTTACCTCTACATTACTTATTGAAAATGCTCTTTAATGACAATATTTTTATTGTGAATTTGGTAGCAATGTTGTCAGTAGTTTATATTATAAAACCAAAATGTTCATTCTACTCAAACATATGCCTATAAATAGTAAAACAAGAGACTCTAAACATTTGGAGTGGTCTCCTACATTTTTTCCAGAGCTGTATTCTTTATACTTTATTTGGGTTATAATTAAATTGTTTTGGGTCGACCTCATTTCAGAAAGCACCGTACGTTCCCTTCTCCAGGGCAGAGGGGTGAAGGAATAAATGAATAAGCACCAGAACTTGTAAACGTTCTTGTTTTTCTCCGAGGACAGTGTAAGGGCCATGGGAGAGGGGGAAAAACGAGAGGAATTTATTTTAAATAGTATACACCTTGAGATAAAAGTAAAAATGTGAAATGGTAACACTTTTAATTTAATAGTTTAGTTATTGATACCTGACATTTAAATCTGTCAACATATTTCCAACATTATCAGTCTGGAACTGGATTTATTTTAAATTTTTTCGTCAATTTCTTTTCATTTTTAAGAATGAATTTTAATATTTTTAATGTATTATTTTTTTAGGTATTTTAACGCCTCTGTGAAGCTATTTGAATTGCCTTGTTTGTGAATTTAAAATAATAATAAACTTTCCTTTCCTTTAATCATAAAACTGTGTTAAACATTTTTTTCTCAAAGCGCATAATGCATTTGTTTTTATACATGACAGCCTCCTCTCGTTGTCTCTCTCTCCTGTGGCGCTTATTCTCTTCTTACTTCTGTATCATAAAGAAATATCAATGGCATAAAAAAAAAACTAAATAAACCAGTCCATATTTCCTCTCAGTCCGGTGTTCACTGTATGCTTGGAGCCAGGATTTTTTTTTTATAATGCACTTCGAGACAAAATACGAAATGGTAACACTTTACTATAAGGGTACTTTTTTTTTCTCAAAGTGCATAACACAAAAGAAAATATACAAATTCTTATAACCATAAAACTTCTGTATCATCCGCTGTAAAAAAAAAAAAAAAGAAAAAAAGTCCGTCCATTTCATAAGTTTCACTGTATGCTTGGAGCCACCAGATATCCATTAAAGGTGATATAAAACATCCACGTCATCGCTGTAAACCGCATTCTCTCTCTCGCGCTTGTACAGTCGAACCCACACCTCGTCATTTAGGGCCAGATTCATCATCACACTTTGGCTCTGCATTATCGACCTCTCGCTCGGCTGTGCATACAGGATAACTTGCTCCTTATCGTTGTGCATGAGGTGCATATAGGTCTCCTTGAAATTCCACGTGTGTATATTCACGTTGAAGAAATAAACCCCGGGCACGTAGCAGTAGAATTTTCCCTTGAACATATTGAAGTGTTCGTGTAGGTTTACGAATTCAGTGTCGAATACTAAGGCCTGATAGTAATCCACGCTGTGTAGGGATTTGCGACGGCCGACGGAAAATGAAGAGTGCTGGATTTTACAGGCATCTCCAGGGGCGCCCGACTGCCCTTTGCTACCCTTAAGGCCCCCGGGTCCTCGTAATCCCCCGGGTCCCTCCAGTCCGGGTTTACCAGGAGTTCCCTTGTCCCCTCGGTCGCCTTTGTCACCTGGGAAAGAGAAGAAGAAGAAGGAATGGATTAATGAGTGAATTAAATGTTTATTTTTAACATATATATATTTTTTTCTTAAATGTTTTCAGAAATAACACAAGGAAAAACAAT
>CM047506.1:32735554-32738054 GCA_026122265.1 Ammodytes dubius
ATGTTCGTACACAGCCTAGGCTCTGTAAACTCTGTATGAACCCTCTCCTCTTCACGACAGTCTCCCTAAACAGTGGCCCAGTGGCTTAATGGATAAGGCATCAGCCTCCGGAGCTGGGGGTTGAGGGTTCAAGTCACCACCTGGGTCGAGTACAGAGTATGTCCAGTATTTATAGGTAAACCTTCCTAAATATGGTACTACTCGGATGTTGAATTTATTCACTACATCATTGACTGAAGAGGTTATAGGTGGCAATTCTGGAGAACGCTTGTAGTCGAAATCTGTGAATATCTCCTCACAATCCACAACCTGTGTTTGTGTTTGTGGAAATACGTAAGCTATATCCCATTCCAGAGACCGGGGTCTATGAAGGCCGAACGAGCCTTGTTAAACGGGACGGTCTCCGCAGGTCTCCGTTTACGAGCATTTCCGGTTTACGTAACAAGCCGTTACCTTGCGTGACGACTCGCCGCTCCTGTGCTGCCTAGCAACCCTGATTGCTGCCAACGGAGACAGCCCTGTCAACGGAGGAAAAAAAAAAAGAAGTTGCCTACCAGACGAAAAGAAAAAAAAGTACAAGAAAAAAAGAAAGGAAGATAAAAGTTAAAAACACGTTGCTGTTTTGTTATTTTTTATTTTATTATATGCCATCTCTGAAAAAAACCGCAATGAATCTTGGGATATGTTGGGCCGCGAAGGATCCATCTGATGCAGCCTTCAAAACCGTGAAACGAAGGCTGCATTTCTCGGCCGCATATGAAGGAGCCTTGCAAATCGTTGCAAATGGAACAAGCCTTTGCGCACCGCTATGACGCAATCGGTCTTCAAATGCAGCCTTCGTAGACCGCAACCCCTGAATCGAGATCCAGTTACAGCCTATGGCTCTGTAAACAAAGGGGCCCACCATACCTCGCAACATGCCAGTTTACAGAGCCTAGGCTGTGTTTTAACACCAGATTTTTTTTCTGCACACAGGACAGTTAGTGGATCATGAGGAGATATTCACTGATTTTTGACTGAAAGTGATTTTGACAACAAGCGTTCTCCAGAATCACTGACTGCACCTTTAAACATACACAGATCCGTCTTTGTTATGTAGTTTTGTTCCGGTAAGTTAAAGGAACAATCCACAAAAAAATATGAAGTGCCTCTTTCCAGATGTACATGCGATGACAGACGTTAGTGGATTTACCATCTGGGTGTCCTGTTGCCCAGAGGCACGGGCTGCAGGGGGCCCATGTGAAGAGAAACAAATAATATGATATATAAAGATAGATAGAGGTACCGCCAGCCGCCCAGATCCAGTTCCTCCTCAGCCAACTCTGAGGCTTCATTATGCCCTCTGCAAGACAGACAGGCAGGGAGAGAGACAGGCAGGGAGACAGACAGACAGACAGGGAGAGAGACAGGCAGGGAGACAGACAGACAGGTAGAGAGATAGACAGACAGAGAGGCAGACAGACAGGTAGAGAGACAGACAGAGAGACAGACAGACAGGTAGAGAGATAGACAGGCAGGCAGGGAGAGAGACAGGCAGAGATAGAGACAGACAGGCAGGGAGGCAGAGAGAGAGGCAGACAGACAGGCAGAGAGATAGATAGATAGATAGATAGATAGATAGATAGATAGATAGATAGATAGATAGATAGATAGATAGATAGATAGATAGAGATAGATAGATAGATAGATAGATAGATAGATAGATAGATAGATAGATAGATAGATAGATAGATAGATAGATAGATAGATAGATAGATAGATAGATAGATAGACAGATAGATAGATAGATGGGGGATGATCCCAAGAAGGGCGTTTCAATGGCATTACACCCCATCCACAATCACACATCCAACATTTAACAATACAAACAGCTGTTTCAAATTAAATACACACACACACAGTGGACATTTCAAATGATTGTGAGCTGATTTTGACAACAAGTATTTTCCATAACTGCCTTTAACCTCAATGATGTGGTCAAACATCCATCTAAGCTAAGATGTGAGGAGCATTTAGGAGGGTATAACCCATAGATAGTAAGGTATAACTACATGTATATAAATATTGTTTTGTAGTCGACCCAGGTGGGACTTGAACCCACAATCCCCAGCTCCGGAGGCTGATGCCTTATCCATTAGGCCACTGGGCCACGAGACAGTCTCCAAGAAAGAGTGTTCGATCGCCAAGTAACTGAACAAGCCAAGATACACTCCTGGACAGAATCTTAAGACCAGGAGTAAAATCGCAAGTATTCACATTCTGCGGTGGTCGATGGTAACCAAGTCGTAAGTTGAGCTTCAAGAAGTTTGAGGTCATGTTTCACTATGTTTAGTATGAATTATGGCAGCGGGAAAAAGGGTTCGCTGGATGTTAACTTCAAATTTACATCAACAACAACAATTACATCTCCTTCTCCCTCCTCCCAAAATCAGTGAATACCTCCTCATGATCCGCTACCTGTCCGCACTGTGTGTTGGCTGGAATAAAATACAGTTTTTAT
>CM047506.1:32743054-32745554 GCA_026122265.1 Ammodytes dubius
AAAGCAGAGCTGTGGGCAGAAGGTTGTTCCAGGGGTTATGTGTGTGAGTCATGAAGACACAGTTACTAGAGACAAGGTGTGTGTGTGTGTATGTGTGTGTGTGTGTGTGTGTGTGTGTGTGTGTGTGTGTGTGTTGTGTGAGGGGGGGGCAAAACATAGTTACTAGAGACAAGGAGGGGGGGCAGGAGTGGGGGGAGAGGGGGGGGGGGCACAATAACATATTTCTGTCCTCAGAGCTAGTTCAAGGAAATGGAAACAAGTTGAAGAGTGAAGGGTTATGGAAAATACACCACTCAGTGCAGCTACATGGCACAACTAGATTGGATTAAGACTAGACACTCGAACGGACCATGTCACTTGTCTGAGTATACATGGCCTTTCGGAAATCGGATAAATGGCTGTCTCCACTATGTTAGGTGTTCTTATCCGACTTCTCTTGTCCGAAGTAGATCGGATAAAGGTGTTTACATGCAGTTTAAAAGTCCTGTTGAAGTCTTATTCGTTTAGTTACCCGATTATGAGTCTGCATGTAACCGCACTGACTGTGTGTGTGCGCGTGTGTGCGTGCGTGTGTGTGTGTGTGTGTGTGTGTGTGTGTGTGTGTGTGTGTGTGTGTGTGTGTGTGGAAGAGTGAAATAAATGAGAAGATTTGATTTTGTTTTAAAGTTTTTTTTACTGGTATTTTAAAGTTGCTCTGAGGAACTTTCAGTTTGTGTTCATTCTAGCGCCCCCCTTTGGACAAAAGAAAAACTATATAGAAAAGCATTCTTTGCACTGATGGTCTCGTTTGCTGTTACATGTAATTTATGATCATCAGAGGAAAAATTAGATTGTTTCAGAAAAATATTTAAAAGCTCCTCGTAGCAGCTTTATCCAAGCATTTAAACAGCTAATTAATGTACCCATATTCTAGGGTTACATGTCGGGAATTAAAAAAAAAAAAATCTTCCATAAACCTTTCAATTTTGATTTGTTACCCAGTCCAGAAAACTGAAAGTGAACCTTAAACAGTACTGAATCGCACACTGCTTTCAATTGGAGTGTAAATATTTTGACAACCAGTTTTTCTTAGAAAGTATTCAGACTAAACAGTGGTCAGACAAGCATAGCATCCTGTTTAGATCTGCACACATTGACAGGTTTGTGTGTGTGTGTGTGTGTGTGTGTGTGTGTGTGTGTGTGTGTGTGTGTGTGTGTGTGTGTGTGTGTGTGTGTGTGTGTGTGTGTGTGTGTGTGTGTGTGTGTGTGTGTGTGTGTGTGAGGGGGGGTGACAAATTAGAATGAGTGTAAGGGCCCAAAAGATACTTGAACATTAGGCAAAACATTTTTTTTATTGAACCTATCATCATTCATTAGTAATTGACATTCAAGCTGGGGTGGAGGATTTGGGGAGAAAATGTCAGTTGGGATAGAGATTTGAATCCAAATACCTCAACCGCTCCACTTGTTGGGGTATGTGATTTCTGATTGGTCAAAGCTAACATGAGCTGTACACTTTGACCAATCAGACCGAGGCTCCGATTCTCTGTTCTTATTGGCTGTTGGGACTGTCCATTCACTTTGGCACGACTTTGTTGGTGTAGAGCGTGTCAGGGAGGGACCATAGGGGAGGGACCAAAGAGAACAAGTGGAGCGGTTGAGGTATTTGGATTCGAATCTCTATCCCAACTGCTATTTTATCCCCAAATCCTCCACCCCAGCTTTAAGTACATTTACTATCAAGGATTAAACCACTTCCTGACTCACTCCCACTATGAATGAGCTGCAAACAGACCTCAGATCAGATGAAACAAAGATATGAGAAGTCACATCTGCAGCCAAGGCCTCCGACACCCTGAGTCTGGGTCTGTTAAGCATTAATGTGCATCTGTACATACCGTGTGTGTGTGTGTGTGTGTGTGTGTGTGTGTGTGTGTGTGTGTGTGTGTGTGTGTGTGTGTGGTGTGTGTGTGTGTGTGTGTGTGTGTGTGTGTGTGTGTGTGTGTGTGTGTGATGAGAGAGAGAGGTGTGTGTGTGTGTGTATGCATCCGTAGGCCTATACCTTGTGTGTGTGTGTGTGTGTGTGTGTGTGTGTGTGTGCGTGTGTGTGTGTGTGTGTGTGTGTGCGTGTGTGTTGTGTGTGTGTGTGTACATACCACAGCAGTATAGCTGGAAACACATGAGTGGATGAGGAATTCTGGAGGAAATGCAATAACGTGGAACATATGTACGAACAAAAACACAACAGAACAGTGATAGCGGGGGCGCCCTTAGCTCAGTTGGTAGGGCACCCCCCCCCCCATGGGCCTCGGCCAGCAGCGGACCCGGGTTTGATTCCAGCCCGCGGTCGTTCTCTGCATGTCACTCCCCTCTCTGCCCCATTTCAACTCTGTCTCTACACTATCAATAAAGCATAAAAAATGCAAAAAAAAAAATCTTAAAAAAAAAAACAGCGATAGCAGCCGAGTGATGCAGTGAAAAGCATGTTGTGCAAAACAGGGACGTCAACATGTACAGAAAG
>CM047506.1:32750554-32758054 GCA_026122265.1 Ammodytes dubius
GGTCGTCTGGGACAGGTCTACTTGCAGTCCCCAGAGTTAGGACTAAACAAGGAGAAGCAGATTTTAGTTTTTATGCACCAAATATCTGGAACAAACTCCCAGAAAACTTGAGGTCTGCTGCAACTCTCAGTTCTTTTAAATCGAGTCTGAAGACTGTCCTGTTTCCATTTTAACCTGCCGTTTTTATTGTTTTACTTCTTTTCATTCGCTTTTAAATGTTTTCTAATGTGTTTTATGTATTCTAATCTTGCCCCTGTAAAGCACTTTGAATGGCCTTGTGTCTGAATTGTGCTGTATAAATAAACTTGCCTTGCCTTGCCTTGCCTAGTATGATAACTTCACATCTGGTTACCAATCATTAGAAACAAAACAAGACATGTGACATGTCCCATATGGTCTAGAGGTCAGTACTCCTGTGTTTAACTCTCTGTATGGGAATCATTATTTACTATATACACACCGACAGAAGTCAAGGATAAAGACAAAGACTCAATGTAAGTTGATCCTTAAATTTTCCTTGAAGAACAATCTTACTTACTAACTTCCCATACCGGGAGTTGAACCTGGGCCGCCTGGGTGAAAACCAGGAATCCTGACCGCTAGACCATATGGGAGATGTCTGAAGGATGGTAATGGTGAAATCGCACAAACAATCAACTCATGTTTGTGACGCTTTGACATAATTGAATGTTAGTTTGATGAATCATTAGAAACCCAATAAAGCCTCTCCCATCTCCCATATGGTCTAGCGGTCAGGATTCCTGGTTTTCACCCAGGCGGCCCGGGTTCAACTCCCGGTATGGGAATCATTGTTTAGTAAGTATGATGGTTCTTTGAAGTAAGTCAAGGATAAAAACCATATAAGACACATGTACGTGAGATACAATAGTGGTCAATTCTACCAAATTAACCAAATAATGTTAGTCCTCATTAGGACCAAAAAAGTGTATCACATTACCCCAGTTCTGAGGTCTTTACACTGGCTTCCTGTCACTCAAAGACTTGATTTCAAAATACTGATGTTGGTTTATAAAGCCCTAAATGGTTTAGGGCCAAAAACATTATTGATCTGCTGATACGTTATGAACCGTCCAGAGCCCTTAGGTCGTCTGGGACAGGTTTACTTACAATCCCCAGAATTAGGACAAAACAAGGAGAAGCAGCTTTTAGTTTGTATGCACAAAATATCTGGAACAAACTCCCAGAAAACTTGAGGTCTGCTGCAACCCTCGGTTCTTTTAAATCGAGTCTGAAGACTTTTCTGTTTCCATTTTAACCTGCAATTTTTTATTTTTTTACTTCTTTTCATTCGCTTTTAAATGTTTTATAATGTGTTTTATGTATTCTAATCTTGTCCCTGTAAAGCACTTTGAATGGCCTTGTGCCTGAATTGTGCTGTACAAATAAACTTGCCTTGCCTTGCCTAGTATGATAACTTCACATCTGGTTACCAATCATTAGAAATCCGACAAGGCATGTGACATGTCCCATATGGTCTAGCGGTCAGTACTCCTGTGTGTAACTCTCTGTATGGGAATCGTTATTTACTATACACACCAACATAAATCAAGGATAAAGCCTCAATTGTTCTTCAATTTACCTTGAAGAACAATCTTACTTACTAACTTCCCATACCGGGAGTTGAACCCGGGCCGCCTGGGTGAAAACCAGGAATCCTGACCGCTAGACCATATGGGAGATGACTGAGTGATGGTAATGGTGAAATTGCAGAAACAATAATGAACTCATGTTTGTGACGCTTTGATATAATTGAATGTTAGTTTGATGAATCATTAGAAACCCAATAAAGCCTCTTCCATCTCCCATATGGTCTAGCGGTCAGGATTCCTGGTTTTCACCCAGGCGGCCCGGGTTCAACTCCCGGTATGGGAATCATTGTTTAGTAAGTAAGACTTCCTTCAGAGACTTGGCGATCGAACACTCCTTCTTGGAATCTATCTTGTGGCCCAGTGGCCACTGGGCCACAAGATTTGAAGATGGATTGTACTAACAGTACTTACACGTGTGAAGGTGCCCTTAGATGCTTGATGAACACACATCTTGGTTTGTCCAGTGACTTGTCCAGGGCGCACTCTTATATGATGTCACTTGAAGTTATTGGAGAAGCGTCTTATAGCCCCAGAACATCCCCGGTGGAAAAGGGGGCACCCAGAGTTGAACTGGGGACCTCTTGATCTGCAGTCAAATGCTCTACCACTGAGCTATACCCCCGCTACTGGTGGAGAATGCTTGTTGTAAAAATCATTGAAACCTCTTCAGGAGCCGCTACCTGTGTGCTGTGTTTGAGCTGAAAAAAATGCCTTGCTACACAGCCTAGGTTCCGTAAAATTTGCAATCCTAGAGCTAAGGTGGGACCCTATAGTTTTCTAGGCTGTGTATTACCACTGGACTTGTTTTCAACATACAGTCGATTGTTCTCTAGAATCTGCCACTGAGACTTTACGCTTATTTACAGGGTAGAGCTAGAAATACTTAAACTGCAGTCGACCCAGGTGGGACTTGAACCCACAATCCCCAGCTCCGGAGGCTGATGCCTTATCCATTAGGCCACTGGGCCACAGAACAATGGCTCCAAGAAAGAGTAATAGATCCCAGAGTCACTGAACAAGCCAATTAATTTGCCAATTCATATTCAGCCAATATATTTGTTCAATAAGCATGTAGGGGCCCATTCACACCTGATTGCCTGCTTCTAGTTTGTCTCCTTAGTTTGCACCAGATGAGAGAATGATACATTATGTTCTGTTATCCCCTGGACCGACTTCGGCGCCGAGGGTTTGGATTGATAATTAAAGCTTTAGACAGTCCCTTCTCTAGACAGTCAAAATGGTGACCCCCCCTCCCACCCCCCCTCTTCACAGCCCTGTGTAAAGGGGGAAAGGGAATATGGGTATATGTCAAGTTTGTTATTAAAAGTATGCAAGTTATTGGGCTTGTTGATACATCCAGCTACTGTCTGTTAGAAAATGTAATCAACCTTATTCGTCATCCGGTTACGTCCGCCCCAGAGTACCATATAAAGGGCTCTGGCGCGCCCATATTAGATAGAACCAATTGAAACGTGAGCCCGAATTTCTGGTCTTCTAGAAAAAGCTTCAACGGAGAGTGTCCAGACCAACAGGCGCAGCAAATTTAATTTGCCAGTGCCTAGTGGCAGGTCTGGGAATGCCAGGCTACAATCTTCCTCCATGTGGCATGAAACTAGCTCCTTAACCCTCTGAGGTCTGGGGCTATTTTGGTCGTTTTTGCATTTTTGATTAATCCTTAATTAACTACAGTAAGACATGTTTATCATGTCAAAGTTTGGTATCTCATCGTTCAGCACACTCTAACCTTTATGACCTGATAGTTATTTTGACATAATACATGTTCAACTTCCCATACCGGGAGTTGAACCCGGGCCGCCTGGGTGAAAACCAGGAATCCTGACCGCTAGACCATATGGGAGATGACTGAGTGTTTGTTAACTAATGTTAAATTATGTGAAAGTTTCATGATTTAATTATTGTTTCACTGATTTCACCATTACCATCTGTCAGTCGTCTCCCATATGGTCTAGCGGTCAGGATTCCTGGTTTTCACCCAGGCGGCCCGGGTTCAACTCCCGGTATGGGAATTAATCTTTGCTATCTAAAACAGGCGTGGCTAATTACGGAAGAGGATTAGGGTCACACATGAAAAAAAAAAAGTTCTGACTTTATTCTCAGAATTCTGACTTTTTTTTTTTCATTAAATTCTGACTTTTTTTTTTATTCATGGAATTCTGACTTTTTTTTTGTTCGTGGAATTCTGACTTTTTTTGTTCATTAAATTCTGACTTTTTTTTTTATTCATGGAATTCTGACTTTTTTTTTGTTCATGGAATTCTGACTTTTTTTTTTGTTCATGAAAAAAAAAGTCAGAATTCTGACTTTAAAGTCAGAACTACGGGTACTTGTAAGGACCAACCTCCGTGGGAGAGCCTACTTGTGCAAAAATGACTTCCCTTAGCGACTTATTGCGTGTTCGAGGGGTTCAAGAAGAAGTCGTTTGTTAATGGAAGACCAAAAGGTGAGTGAAACTGTAATATGTGTTGTTTTGGTACAGGGAGGGTGCATGTCTTTTAATAGGTCCATGGTGCATGAGGTGACAGTGTGCATATTAGCTAACACATGTGCAACTCTAGGCACCAAAACAACACATATAGTTTCACGCACCTTTTGGTCTTCCATAAACGAAATGGCTTCTTCAGGAACCCCTCGAACCCGCAAGAAGTCGCTAATGGAAGCCATTTTAGCACAAGTAGGCTAGGGTTACTGGCTACTCTCATGGACGGCTACTCTGCATGTGGTTTCCTCCTACTGCATAAAGCAAAGTGTCTCTCCCACGGAGGTTGGTCCTTACAAGTACCCGTAGTTCTGACTTTAAAGTCAGAATTCCGACTCTTTTTTTTTTCATGAACAAAAAAAAAAGTCCGAATTTCATGAACAAAAAAAAAAAGTCAGAATTCCATGAAAAAAAAGTCAGAATTCCATGAAAAAAAAGTCAGAATTTCATGAACAAAAAAAAAAGTCAGAATTCCATGAAAAAAAAGTCAGAATTTCATGAACCAAAAAAAAGTCAGAATTTCATGAACAAAAAAAAAAGTCAGAATTTCATGAAAAAAAAGTCAGAATTCTGAGAATAAAGTCAGAACTTTTTTTTTTTTTTTTTACCTTTTTTTTTTTCATGTGTGGCCCTAATCCTCTTCCGTAATTCAGATGTGATTAGCTTTTTGTTTTTAAAGCAATTGAACAGATAAAGTGGTGAGTTTATATTTTGGCAACAAGGATACTCCTGAATTGCCTTGAACATCTTCAGTCAATGATGTTGTCAGACATCTATCTAAGCTATATATAGGCAGGAACAATGTTTCCCATACCGGGAGTTGAACCCAGGCCGCCTGGGTGAAAACCAGGAATCCTGACCACTAGACCATATGGGAGATGGGAGAGGCATTATTGGGTTTCTAATGATTCGTTAAACTGTCATTAAATTATGTCAAATTTTCACATAAATTAGTAATTAAGATGGTTCTTTAGAGAAAATTGAAGGATAACAACTTACATTGAGCCAACTTCTGTTGGGGTGTATATTAAACAACGATTCCCATACCGGGAGCTGAACACAGGAGTACTGACCGCTAGACCATAATGGGACATGTCACATGCCTTGTTGTGTTTCTAATGATTGGTAACCAGATGTGAAGTTTTCATACTAACATGATTTGGTTTTACTTTGGCAGAATAGACCACTATTGTATCTCACATACATGTGACCTATATGGTTGTTATCCTTGATTTACTTCAGAGAACCTTCTTACTTACTAAACAACGATTCCCATACCGGGAGTTGAACCCGGGCCGCCTGGGTGAAAACCAGGAATCCTGACCGCTAGACCATATGGGAGATGGGAGAGGCTTTATTGGGTTTCTAATGATTCATCAAACTAACATTCAATTATGTCAAAGTTTCACAAACAGTGAATTATTGTTTAGCTGATTTCACCATTACCATGACTCAGTCATCTCCCATATGGTCTAGCGGTCAGGATTCCTGGTTTTCACCCATCTATCAATCAATCAATCAATCAATCAATCAATCAATCAATCAATCAATCAATCAATCAATCAATCAATCAATCAATCAATCAATCAATCAATCAATCAAAACTTTGCCTGTTCTTAGACCTTGGATCTCTGCCTAGCCCTGCCTGTACTTTTTGCTATCAATTTTTGGATTTTAGTTTTTTTCACATTTTTGCACTCCCTCTGTTGACGCCAGTGTTTTGCCTGACCTGCCTTTTGTTTGCTTAAACCTGCAGTGTGTAGAATTTTGGGTTTTATTTCCTAGCAGATTTTGTAGAAAGTAATTATAATATCCATAAGTACATTTAATTTAGTGCATAATAGCTGAAAAAAATGTTTTGAATTATTATTTTTTCCCTTAGAAATGGTCTCATATATGTCCATATTTCTGCATATATTGGACCAAGGCCTAGTGCCGCCATCTTGAAAGTGTCATAGTTGGAATGTCATCAGGTGCATTGTTTAAAATTTAGAATTGTTCTTGTCCTTGAAGGCCACTGTAGCTTCTGTTATTATTCGAAAGGGGTGGGGTTACCAAGGGAGTGTTGCATTCTAGAACTTTGTAGAACTTACTTGATGTCATATTACACACTGCACCTTTAAGCTTCATTAAATTGAAACACCTTTTTAATTATTATCTGCTCCTGAGTCTGCTTTTGGGTCCACAAATATTTTTGGCCTCACCGGCCCTGACACCCAGCGGCAAAAAGTGATTTGACAACAAGCGTTCTCCAGAATCATTTATTCCACATTTAATCAGAATATACTGTGCATGTAAACCTAGTCACTAAAGTATGGAGGATAAAGGTCCCCGGTGGCTGTGTTGTAAAAGCCCTACTAACGTCCTCCCTCCTACATACTCAACTTGTATACTACATACTGTCTACTTAACCATCCATTGTGTATGCGTGGTTCTTCGGATCGCATAAACAACCGTCACATACTCAAATTGACGTAAAAATTAGTATGAGTAGGTCATAGTAGGGCTTTTAGTATGAGTAGGACGTCAGTAGGGCTTTTAGTATGAGTAGGTCGTAGTAGGGCTTTTAGTATGAGTAGGACGTCAGTATGGCTTTTAGTATGAGTAGGTCGTAGTATGGCTTTTAGGATGAGTATGACGTTAGTAGGGCTTTCCGAAATCTTTAGCCCTGGCAAGATCTCTGTGCTTGCCTTTTTGGCACATTTACTATAATGTAAGCTTTTAGACACACCAATGCTGTAGGGGGGGTTTACCATGATAGCACTGCTACCAGAAGCTTTCCTCATCGGTATAACAACCGTCTGCCACCTTCTTTGAAAAGCTAAATATTTAATTTTCAAATTTTCTTAGGACATTTTTTGGGATAGAATATAGACTACAGAATAATTTGCACAACACCTTCACAAAGACACCTCAGAACTTGATGAAATATCGCAATATCTCTGAATTCAAAATCCAATCAGGGGCTGCTGATGACTTGTCCATTGTGTATGCGAGGTTCATCGGACCGTTTACACTGAAGTATACAGAAGCAATGAAGAATATAAAAACTAACTTCTGTGTTGTTTGAAAAGATGCAATGCATTGTGGGGCGGTTGAGTAGGAAAAGTAACCTATTGATCCATACAAGAAATCTTCCTGGAAGTTAGTACTCATCCGGGCATTTCTCGCCTACATAAACTCGCATACACAACCGTCACATACTCAAATTGACGTCAAAATTAGTATGAAAAGGACATTAGTAGGGCTTTTAGTACGAGTAGGACGTTATAGGGCTTTTAGTACGAGTAGGACGTTATGGGGCTTTTCGGACACAGCCAGGGTCTCAGGGGCTGCCGATGACTTGCTGTATCCAGTCTGTGAGCCTCGTTATTCGGGTGTAGACTCCGTAGT
>CM047506.1:32778054-32795554 GCA_026122265.1 Ammodytes dubius
CTTTAAAACCCAAAAATGTATTTTCATGGATTAGTGCAGTGGTTCTCAATTATTTTCTGTCATGCCCCCTCTAAGGGACAGAATTTTTTTTCGCGTCCCCCCTAAATTGAAATACTTTTGAGAACCTGCTAATATTTATTTATTTATTTATCTGTACAAAACCACTGTATGAGTTTCTGGCACGAGCATTCTGCATACAATCACCTTATTATCAAATTAGATAACAAAAATTTGCTGAGATAACTTCTGCAGCAAAACAAAATCAAAGTTCAGTTTATTAGCTCAATTTGTAACATTTAAACAAGACTGCTCAGTCTGTGTGAATCTCAGGACAGAGAAACAAGAGCAAATGATTCACTGAGGTTTGCATTTTATTTTCCAGGGGGAATTAAAATTAAAATGCACAGAAGTCTTCAAAACTGACATTTGCTCAGAGTATGTTTAATAAAACTTGATTGTTGTCTTGCAAAACAGACATAGCTGCACCCTGAAAAAGCTCGGTAGAAAAGTTGCAATTTGTTCTTTTTCAAATCAAATCAAATCAAATCAGTTTTATTTGTATAGCCCAAAATTACAAATACATTTGTCTCAGTGGGCTTTACATTTCATACAATATGATACAATATGACACCCTGCCCTTACACCCTTAGCTCGGCTGAGAAAAAACTCCCAGTAAAAAACCCTTTACCGGGATTAAAAGAATTGAAGGAATCTCAGGGAGAGTCGACAAAGTAAGTCTTTATAGTCTTGCTAAAAGATTGTAGATTAACATTCAAAGTATATGTTTTAGTCCACTTCTCTGACACACCTAAAGTTACATAGTGCACCTTTAATCAACAGAGTAACACATATTAGTCTAGACATACTATTGCACACAAGGCAGCTATATATAAGCAGATATTGGGGGTGGTAGGATGGCCTAGAGGTAAGGTGGCCTACCAGTAACCATGAGGTCGCTGGTTCGATCCCCGGCACCGGACAGGAGGGTGTTAGTTGTAAATCTAGCAGAGGCTGGTATTGTGTCTATGGTGCCCACCATCTCTACCATTGTGTCCTTGAGCAAGACACTTAACCCCAACACTGCTCCAGGGGCGCTGTACTATGGCTGACCCTGCGCTCTGACCCCCTCCGAAATGTGGTAACTTGAGAGGGGATATGCGAAAAAACTAATTTCAATGTGCCTCGTGTACAGCTGACAAATAAAGATAACTTAAAGGTGCAGTGTGTAATATGACATCATCAAGAAAGTTCTACAAAGTTCTAGAATGCAACGCTCCCTGGGTAACCCCAACCCTTTCGAATGATAACAGAAGCTAAAGTGGCCTTCAAGGACAAGAACAAATCTAAATTTTAAACAATGCACCTGATGACATTCCAACTATGACACTTTCAAGATGGCGGCACTAGGCCTTGGTCCAAAATATGGAGAAATATGGACATATATGAGACCCTTTCTAAGGGAAAAAATAATAATTCTCCAAAAAAAATTCAGCTATTATGCACTAAATTAAATGTACTTATGCATATTATAATTACTTTCTACAAAATCTGCTAGGAAATAAAACACAAAATTCTACACACTGCACCTTTAACATTCAAAGTATATGTTTAGTCCACTTCTCTGACACACCTAACAGTTACATAGTGCACCTTTAATCAACAGAGTAACACATATTAGTGTAGACTTACTATTGCATAGAAGGCAGCTACATTATGCAGATATTAAAGCATTATCACTACTGACCCCATTGTTGAGTGTAGACTGAGTGAACCCTTCTTGGTCACATGTGGTTGATTTCTTTGAGCCGTGTCCGAGCGCCATCGCATCAATCCACGTCCTTAGATCCTCCAGAAGTCATCTCAGTATCCATCTGGAAATCATCATGGAAGTCTGTTGTAGTCTGGGTTTGTTTCGATCAATTTAAAAGCTATTGCTATGTATTTAGCATTTCTGGTTAGCACATAACGTAACCAGACATGTAGCTCTGACAGACAGGGAATGGCTCGCTCGCAGGCACCACTGTGTTTGTAAGTCCAAAGTGTAGAAAAAAAAAAGAAGAAGAAAAAAATAATCAATATTTTCCAAAAGCTAGTTTGTATCCGCGCTTGGCAAAGATAGATAGATAGATAGATAGATAGATAGATAGATAGATAGATAGATAGATAGATAGATAGATAGATAGATAGATAGATAGATAGATAGATAGATAGATAGATAGATAGATAGATAGATAGATAGATAGATAGATAGATAGATAGATAGATAGATAGATAGATAGATAGATAGATAGATAGACACACAAACAGACAGACAGACAGACAGACAGACAGACAGGCAGGCAGACAGGTTCAGTTATCTGTATCCTTGTAATAAAACCAAAAAATAAATCCAGAAAATCATAACAAAAATGGTTTTGTTCATAAATCCTACATCTACATACAGCACTGCCTCGTTCAAGAGAGACAGCAGTGAATGATCAACAAAACCACTTTGTAAGTAAACACACACACACACACACACACACACACACACACACACACACACACACACACACACACACACACACACACACACACACACACACACACACACACACACACACACACACACACACACACACACAACACACACACACACACACACACACACACACACACACACACACACACACACACACAACAGCACACACACACACACACAGCAGACACACACACAACACACACACACACACAACACAACAGACACACACACACAGACACACACACACACAGACACACACACACACACACACACACACGACACACAACACACAACACACAGACAGACACACACACACAGACACACACACACACAGACACACACACAGACACACACACACACACACACACACACACACACACACACACACAGCAGTTAGTGAGGTAGCTACACAGGTACACTGACACACCTATCGTTACCTGGCAACATTGATGCTCCCTAGTCCCTACCCAATGTGCACCTGCTCTGGTAAATCTAAGGGGAAGTCTGTGCCTTTGTGTGTGTGTGTTGTGTGTGTGTGTGTGTGTGTGTGTGTGTGTGTGTGTGTGTGTGTGTGTGTGTGTGTGTGTTGTGTGTGTGTGTGTGTGTGTGTGTGTGTGTGTGTGTGTGTGTGTGTGTGTGTGTGTGTGTGTGTGTGTGTGTGTGTGTGTGTGTGTCAGGATGAACAGGGACTCTTCCAAGCAAACAAGAAATCCCAAAAGGTATTAATTAACATGAGTGTGTTGTATACAGAGAGAGATAGACAGAGTTTAAAGCTGCAGTGTGTAACTTTGGGTGTGTGTCAGAGAAGTGAAACATTTTCTAAGGTGTATTCTCATAATAACTGAATAAACAAACTCTCCTCACAGGAAAATGTGATCCCTGGAACACTGTTTGAAGTTAGAAAGCTTCCTGAAAAGTTACTGTTTCACTGTTGTTGTTGTTTACAGCAGCAGGGCCCACAGTTTGGTTTACAAACATATTCTAGTCTTACGTATGGTTCCAGGTTCCTCAAAATAATTTTTATTTGATTGGTGTTGATATAATTATTCAATACTAAGAATTACATGTAGAGAAAATATGTTAAGTTAACTACAGGCTGTGTGAATGTAAACAAACCCCCCTCCTCTGAAACTACACAGTGACCCTTTAAAGCTAAGGTTGAGATTGTTGTCTTAGGCTAGACACTGCAGATGAATGGGGTAAACATTTTAACTTATATATATCATTATGCAATATTGCCAGTTGATTACTTACATTAAACCTGCAGTGTGTAGAATTTTGGGTTTTATTTCCTAGCAGATTTTGTAGAAAGTAATTATAATATCCATAAGTACATTTAATTTAGTGCATAATAGCTGAAAAATGTTTTGAATTATAATTTTTCCCCTTAGAAAGGGTCTCATATATGTCCATATTTCTGCATATTTTGGACCAAGGCCTAGTGCCGCCATCTTGAAAGTGTCATGTTGGAAGGCCACTGTAGCTTCTGTTAATATTCGAAAGGGTTGGGGTTGCCCAGGGAGCGTTGCATTCTAGAACTTTGTAGAACTTACTTGATGATGTCATATTAAACACTGCACCTTTAAATATAATCAGAAATATTTGAATAAATATGCAACTTTAGCTAAATTTAACATCTGCATCTCTATGAAAAAATAAATCTTAGATGTTGGATGAAGCCAGAGTAAAAATCTTTATTTCATTTTCATAGCATATTACAGTCCAACATTTAAAAAAAATATATATATATATATTCTGGATACAGCCTTTTCATTTCATTTTCATTTAACTTGTATTTATCCTCGAGAGACCAATTGAGGGGTGACCCTCATTTACAATGATGTCGAGTTCAAAACAAATTCAAAGGAAAAACAACAATACATAAACAATATTCAATGCAAAAACATCAAATACACAACAACAGGTGAAGAGAAAAAAAAACAATTGAAACATTTACATAGTGGTCTTGTTATATACCAAAAAATACAATGTACAGGTCTTAAAAATGCCTTTTCAGCATGTTTTTAAGAACACAATGTATCATAAATCACACAATTAACAACATATGAACAAACCCTTCTATAATGACAATGTAAGTGCTTTACAAGTTGAGATTTCTTGAAAAAAACTGATTTTGAGATACTGTCCATTAAAGATGGTTGTATAGGAGAAATATACAGACACAAAAATGCATGAATAATAATCAAAGATCAAAAATATAACAATGTTTAAGAAATATATAAATATAAATGTGCGTTTAGATATTCTTTTTAGCTGTCTGCAGTTTTTAATACACCTGCTTGTAATACAATACACATTGAAAAAATACATCTTTATATATTATATTATATTATATGATATTATATTATATATACTTTGACATTTGACATAATATGATACCATTAAAGTTATGTTATATGTTCTATTCTACATTACATTTTAGCAGACAGTTGAAATAGACAGAAAGGCACACACACACACACACACACACACACACACACACACACACACACACACACACACACACACACACACACACACACACACACACACACACAGTACAGACAGGTAGCAGATCATGAGGAGATATTCACAGATTTTGACAAAAAGTTATTTAGACAACAAGCGTTCTCCAGAATCACTGACTACACCTTTAAGCAAAACTCACATCAACCCATCCGTGGTTATCTAATAATCTAATAACAACAACAACTACATAATAAAACAGTCCAAATCAGTTAAATCTGGGGTGGAGGATTTGGGGAGAAAATGGCAGTTGGGATAGAGATTCGAATCCAAATACCTCAACCGCTCCACTTGTTCTCTTTGGTCCCTCCCCTATGGTCCCTCCCTGACACGCTCTACACCAACATAGTCGTGCCACAAAGTGAATGGACAGTCCCAACAGCCAATAAGAACAGAGAATCGGAGCCTCGCTCTGATTGGTCAAAGTGTACAGCTCATGTTAACTTTGACCAATCAGAAATCATATACCCCAGCTATAAAGGTGGAGTCAGTGATTCTGGATAATGCTCTTAACCTTCGCATGCGCTTCAATGCTAAGCTAGTTCTACGCCTAGCTCAGATAACGCCAACATGTATGAAAATATATTTTTGGTAAATACAACTAAAAGTCTGTCTACTTATTTGATAACTTTCCCAAATCACAATTCTACTCTATTTTATTTTTTCTCAATACTTATTTGGAATAAATAAATATTTCCTGTTGCATAGTAAGGCCTATACTGAATAGAGTCCTGACTATCCCTGCGTTCCAAATCACATACTTTTTTTTTTTTACTACACTACATACTAAAGTACAGAAGAGTTTTAGTCTTTTTACTACACTACATACTAAAGTACAGAAGAGTTTTAGGGGCCACAGGAGAGGAAAAAAATCAGATAAGGAAGATTTTTTTTTCATAATGTCGAGAAATGTCAAGAATAAAGACGAATACTCCTAAAATGCTATTGGAGTTAGTGGGGGCATTTATGTATTTTCAGCACACTACAATTGACGTGCATGTATTTGGGACATCCTAAATCTTTTTTCTGGCATACTAAATAGTAGGGGAAGTATGGGTATGGGAATGCAAGGGTAGGTTTTTGTTTAGCACTGCTCCTGTTGCACTGGCATATACCCATCACTAGAGGGCTCCACTGCCCTGCAAGTCGACAATACACCAATACCCTCATTCATGTGACTTGTCTGTAGTTGCAGACCTGAAACTAACCCTGTCCCAATGAAGTCCAAAGGCAGTTTTGTAAATTCGGGCAAATCGGAACATGGTAAAATGCTAGAAATCGGACTAGGAGTAAACAGTACGCTTGTGAACTGGGTGGACTTATCTATATCTTCCTCCACACTTTCTTCTTGGCTTATCCGCTCCTCTCCTCCGCTGCTGATACCTGAATCTAGGCTAGGTAACTCAGAGCTGTCTGCATGTTGTTTGGGGACGCTTTCGTACCCTGAACAAACCTGGATGGACCCTTTGCCGAAAACGCCTCCGCTACCTCCGAAAAGCTTGTCAAAATCAACTTTTTCACCTCTTTCTAAATCAGTTTCTTGCGTAGCTTCGAGCCCGTCGTTACTGCCTTCGTCGACACTTACGTCCAGGCTTTCTTGACTGATCTCCTCGCCGCTACACACGCCCGAATCTAGACTTCGGAGCCTCAACCGCTCCACTTGCAACTTCTTCTCGACTTTCTCGTATTCTGAAATTACCGCCATTTTAGGTATATCAGCGTTGTTGCTTTCTTTGGTAAGCAACGGTAGGATTAGGATGTCTGCTTCTCCTTCTCCATGCCTATCTTGTTCAGAATTTTCACTTTTTTTTTCAGCTTGACTACACACAGGCCCGTAAGGCGTGTCAACGAAGCACGGCCCCAAATTGCCAGGAGTGAGTGTGGACACAGGCGGAGGTAGAGGTAGGGAAACGGGAGGGGGGCGGCACATCACGGGATAAATCGGGTTCGAGAAGTCGGAACCGGAGGAGGAATCGTTGTAGCTCCCGTTGCTTCCTCGAATCTTCTCCAAGAGTGCCGCGGATTCTGGTCCGAAAGGCGCGATGGCATCCACACAGGAGGTCAGCTCTACCGGGGCGAATTCATCCGATTTCAAGAAGGAATTTGTGGATTCCTTGGTGAGGTAGTAAGGGCTCAGCCAGTTCTACAGGGAAAATGTAGAGAAAGAAGTGAGACAGATAGATAGATAGATAGATAGATAGATAGATAGATAGATAGATAGATAGATAGATAGATAGATAGATAGAATAGATAGATAGATAGATAGATAGATAGATAGATAGATAGATAGATAGATAGATAGATAGATAGATAGATAGATAGATAGATAGATAGATAGATAGATAGATAGATAGATAGATAGATAGATAGATAGATAGATAGATAGATAGATAGATACTTTATTCATCCCGAGGGAAATTCAGGTATCCAGTAGCATAAAACAAGACATACATTAAAGATACATTAGGCTAAAATTAAGATATATATCTAAATTAAAATGTAAAAACTAACTGTACCTACAACAAACAGAAACTGAGAGCAGGTATCGGAAAAAGTGCTAAAGCAAAAGCAAGGCAAGTTTATTCATATGGCACAATTCAGACACAAGGACATTCAAGGTATAGTATAGATAGATTGTATAGTATAGATAGATTGTATAGTATAGATAGATTGTATAGAGATTATATGGATTACAAGAAGCGAATAATAATGAATATTTTTATATTTTTTTTACTATGGAAAAGGAGTAGGATTAAATAAGTGTATACTTCTTCCTGCTCCTTTTCAGCATATCAATTTAATTTATTCATTCATATAATTTTTTTTCTTTTTTTTTCTTTTTGTGAAGTCATTTAAACATAAATTTTGTTCATTGTATTTTTATGCTTTTCATTTAGTTTTGTATTGTTTTTGATATGTCTGAAATAATTTTATATTTTTTATTTTTTTTAATTATGTTCATATTTCTTTGATGTTACAATAACACTGTTTTAACCTTTTAGACCATAAAGGTCACATACAGCTCCGGAAAAAATTAAGAGAGCAGTCTGGATTTTTCTTAAATCTTCATCTCTACATTACTTCATGGAAATGCTCTTTAATGGCAAAAAATGTATTAGAATTTGGTAGAAATGTTGTCAGTAGTTTATGATATAAAACCAAAATGTTCATTCTACTCAAACATATGCCTATAAATAGTAAAACGAGAGACACTGAACATTTGGAGTGGTCTCTTGTTTTTTCCAGAGCGGTTTGTCTCTTGACTAATGAGTAATTTCTCTGTCTGGTTTCACTGCCTGTGTGTGGGCAGCCAGAAGCCTACATCTTCTCTCATGTGGTGTTCTGCTTATTTTTAACCCAGTTTAAGTTTGTTATTATCGAAATGTTAAAGGTGCAGTGTGTAATATGACATCATCAAGAAAGTTCTACAAAGTTCTAGAATGCAACGCTCCCTGGGTAACCCCAACCATTTAGAATAATAACAGAAGCTACAGTGGCCTTCAAGGACAAGAACAATTCTAAATTTTAAACAATGCACCTGATGACATTCCAACTATGACACTTTCAAGATGGCGGCACTAGGCCTTGGTCCAAAATATGCAGATATATGGACATATATGAGACCCTTTCTAAGGGAAAAAATAATAATTCAAAAGAATGTTTTCAGCTATTATGCACTACATTAAATGTACTTATGGATATTATAATTACTTTCTACAAAATCTGCTAGGAAATAAAACCATAAATTCTACACACTGCAGGTTTAATAATTAATTAAAATAATTATTTCATAACATATTAACCCTATACATGCCCTTTTACTTATCATATACCACTAAATTTATCATGAAAAATGCTCCTTGTCATGTTGGTTTCTTCATTTTTAAGTTGGTTTTTATTGAAATGTTTATAATTAATTAAAATAATTAGTTCATAACAGAGCCTAGGCTTTGTAATAACACTGGATTTTTTCCCAGCAAAAAAAACAGCATAGATTATCAGGAGATAGTCACTGATTTTGACAAAAAAAAGTGATTTTGACAACAAGCATTCTCAAAAGAATATGAAGAACAATATGAATTATATAAACTCACCTGGAAATCTGCGTTCTTCAGGAAGGATTTTTCTGGCGTGGGCACATCGGGATCTATCATTCTCTTCCCCATGTAAACTATGTGAACCCTGGAACACAGAAAGACCTCATCACAAAGAATAAAAAAAATAAAAATAAAAAAAAAATAAAATAAAATCAAATCAAATCAAATCAAATCAAATCAAATCAAATCAAATCAGTTTTATTTGTATAGCCCAAAATCACAAATATATTTGTCTCAGTGGGCTTTACATTCCATACAGTATGATACAGTATGACACCCTGCCCTTACAACCCTTAGCTCGGCTGAGAAAAAACTCCCAGTAAAAAACCCTTTACCGGGATTAAAAAAAAATTGAAGAAATCTCAGGGAGAGTCGACAGAGTAAGGGATCCCTCTCCCAGGACGGACATACTGCATAAGTAGAGAAGAATACTTTCAAGTTGTAAGGCCTCTATGATGGTGAGTGAGTGAGTGAGTGAGTGAGTGAGTGAGTGAGTGAGTGAGTGAGTGAGTGAGTGAGTGAGTTAGTGAGTGAGTGTGTGTGTGTGTGTGTGTGTGTGTCAGTGTGTGTGTGTTTGAGTGAGTGAGTGTCTGTGTGTGTGAGTGTGTGTGTCAGTGTGTGTGTTGTGTGTGTGTGTGTTTGAGTGAGTGAGTGTCTGTGTGTGTGAGTGTGTGTGTCAGTGTGTGTGTGTGTGTGTGTGTTGTGTGTGTGTGTGTGTTTGTGTGTGTTTACTTACAAGGTGGTTTTGTTGATCATTAAGAGAACTGCAACCATGAACGCGGCTAATACTGTTGCACCAGCAGCAATGCCCAATATACCTCCAAGTCCGTCTATAGCACAGGACAGAGAAAGACACGTTAGTTAAAGGTGCTCCGAGGAACTTTCAGTGTGTGTTAATTCTAGCGCCCCCTTTGGACAAAAGCGGTAGTGTTTTTACTACACCAGCTGTTGTTCCTGGGTGAGCGTATACCCATGACAAAGGCATCAAGAAAAACTATATAAAAATAGCGTTCTTTCTTTGCACTGATGGTCTTGTTTGCTGTTCCATGTAATTTATGATCATCAGAGGAAAAATGAGACTGTTTCAGAAATATTCAAAAGTTCCTTGTAGTGACTTTAAAGAGGTAAGCATAACATTTGTATAACACTTTACAGACCAAATATGTAGTGAATTGATTTTACTACGCCATTCCAAAACTGGAATAATAAATAAGGTAAAAGTATATGTCCAAATTATAGCATACTGCATGCTCGCTAGATTCTTATTACGGTCAGATGTAGTATGTAGAATAGAAGAAAAATAAAGAGTATGTGATTTGGAACGCAGGGGGAGTAGTCTAAATGTGTAGTTAACTGTTAAAAATGAACCACAATGCCCATTGTTTCTGTCATGGTCCGTCTTGTCCTGTCTTGGTTTTTGTGGTTTCCTGTTTTATTTTGGTATGTCTGTCTTGTTTCCTCCCCATGTCCTGTCTAGCTTCCCTCTTGTTGATTGCTGCTCCCGCCCCTAATGTGTTTCACCTGTCCCTCGTTGTCTACCCTGTCTTGTGTGTGTATATAACCCCCAGTGTTTCTTTGTCCCCTGTCCGAGCATTGTTTCCTGTTGGTGAGTCTCTCCCGTGCTTGTTCTATGTTTTCCTGTTTCTCCTGGATGTTCGCCTGTTGGCCTTTTTTGTTAAGTTTTTGGACAATAAATATATTTTACGTCTTGCATTTGGGTCCTGTTTTCCTGCCTGCCTGCCTGCCTCATCGTAACAGTTTCAGCCTGTCACCTGGCAGAATCTTAAAAATACACACTTCAAGGATTAGAAAAAAAAAAACAGGTTGCAAAAAAAAAAGCCACCCTATTCGCATGGACCTATTCTTCCATCTCTAGACTCAAGTGTAGGAATATGAGACTGTTTCAGAAATGTTGCACACACACAGACACACACACACACACACACACACACACACACACACACACACACTCCCCCCCCCCCCCCACACACACCACACACACTACACACACACTATCTTTACCTGTTGGTGGTTTTCCGATGAGGGACTCCCAGGCAGTAGTGGGACCCCAGTCACTCCAGGTAGATTCGGCCCAATGTACATCAGTCTTTACTCGGGCGCGCGCCTCGTAACTTTCCCCTAGAACCAGCAAATCTCTGTCCAACTCAGCTGCACACTCCCATTCACAATGCAGGGCTTTAACCTGCTCTTCCTACAACCACACAATAACAATAAGGAGAATTTGTCAAAAAAAAACATTTGTTTCTGCTATTTTTGACGTTGTGTATTGTTTTGTGTACTGATTTCTTAAATGCAGGCCTGTTTGTGATTGGGTGTGAGGGTGGGATATGGGTGGGGTATGTTCGGGGGGGGAAAAAAGGGGAAACAATTTATAATCCATTGTACTGCAGTTGCTTTGATACTTTGCGATTTAATAAAAAAACCTTTGAAAGAAAAAAAACATTTAAAGGCCTACTTCACCGGTGGGGAATATGAAGGTGTATTGTACTCTGAGATCCTATGTAGTATAAATGTGCAAACATTTTAGAAATCGGTTCATCCTAGCCTGAGAAAAGACAGCAAGAGTGTTTTATGGTCTCACTGTCTAAACCCTACATTTTTACTATTGTGACATCACACTAGTAAAGATGTAGGGTTAGGATTAACAGGACAGCTGGGCCAAGGGAAGACTGAGGGAAGAAAAACCTCATTCATTATATTATAATAGTGATTTTATAATGATAGAAGGCTATGGGCTATGCTCTGGTTCTTGTGACACAATAAGTATTTTGAACCAATCACAGCAGTTCTTTGCCCAAACAAAAAACACTAAAAATGTTACTCTGATGATCATAAATTACATGTCACAGCAAACAAGCTATTTTTATATAGTTTTTCTTAATGCCTTTGTCATGGGTATACGCTCACCCAGGAACAACAGCTGGCGTAGTAAAAACACTACCGCTTTTGTCCAAAGGGGGGTGCTAGATACACACACACACACACGCACACACACACACACACTCACTCACTCACTCACTCACTCACTCACTCACTCACTCACTCACTCACTCACTCACTCACTCACTCACTCACTCACTCACTCACTCACTCACTCACTCACTCACTCACTCACTCACTCACACACACACACACACTGAAAGTCCCTCGGAGCACATTTTAAAATAGAAAACAAAATAGACGCTCACGTTCCACGGTTGGCCCTTCTGTCTGTACTGCAGTTGGAATTCGTAAACGTTGATTCGTTGTCGTTTGGCAGATTGCGCGACCCAGGAGACCGTGGTCAAGTTCACTTCTGGTTTACCTGGAGGAGTCAGCTTTACTACACACACACACACACACACACACACACACACACACACACACACACACACACACACACACACACACACACACACACACACACACACACACACACACACACACACCTCACACACACACACACACACATATTAAAACACACCGATGAAAATATGAATAGCAAGTGAATACTTAAAGGTGTAGTCAGTGATTCTGGAGAATGCTTCTTGACAAAATCAGTGAATATCTCGCACACACACACACACGCACACGCACACACACACACACGCACGCACACACACACACACACACACACACTTTGTTTAAGGTCATCATGAGTAGCTATATAGGTTATAGGCCTAGTCACAAACGATACAGTTTAATATTCGTATGTGTGTATTTAATTGTTACTCACTGTGGCTAGCCGGCTTCCAGTTGGAAACGATCAAACGTTGCTCTCCATGGTTACAGCTCAGATAGATCGACATTTCATAAAACGATAGAAACTGAAAAATAAACAAAATAGAGAAAACGTAAGATTTCAAATAGTACAGGGATGTTTTTGTTTGGTTATAATGGTGACTCTATTATTTTTTACATTATGTCGTAAAACGTATTATTAAAGGGTCAGTGTGTAGTTTCAGAGGAGGGGGATTTGTTTACATTCACAGAGCCTGCAGTTAGTTTACTAAACATATTTTCTCTACATGTAATTCATAGTATTGAATAATTGTATCATAAATCTAAATTATTGTGAGGAACCTGGAACCAAACGTAAGACTAGAATATGTTTGTAAACCAAACTGTGTGCCCTGCTGCTGTAAACAACAATAACAGTGAAACAGTAACTTGGCTATAAATAGTAAAACCAGAGACACTGATGATTTAGGAGTGGGTTCTTTATTTTTCCAGAGCTGTATAGTTCATCTTTAAGAATAAGGTTTGTTTTCTAAAAGGGTTCTCCGACTCACAGTTTCCTATTAAAAAATATATACTGGATATGAACAGGTTTAAAGGTGCAGTGTGTAACTTTGTTTGTATCAGAGAAGTGAAACATTTTCTAAGGTATATTCTCATGAACTGAATAAACAAACTTTCCTCACTGGGAAAATGTGACCCTGGAACACTGTTTGAAGTTAGAAAGCTTCCTGAAAAGTTACTGTTTCACTGTTGTTGTTGTTGTTTACAGCAGCAGGGCCCACAGTTTGGTTTACAAACATATTCTAGTCTTACGTTTGGTTCCAGGTTCTTCAAAATAATTTGATTTATGATGATAGAATTATTCAATACTAAGAATTACATGTAGAGAAAATATGTTTAGTAAACTAACTGCAGGCTCTGTGAATGTAAACAAACCCTCCTCCTCTGAAACTACACAGTGACGTTTAAGGGGCTAGTAACAATACTGTTTGTTTTCTAAAAGGCTTAGACTCCGACTCACCGTTTCGTCTCTGTGAAAGATCAGGGTGCAGGTCTGTAGCTCTGGTCTGGAAACATCTACAGGCGCCAGCACACAGGAACTGTTGAACTGAAATCTGCTGTCCACGACAAGAAAATAAAGTTTTAATGTAATGTAATGTAATGTAATGTACTTTATTTTATTTATACAGCCCTTTACAACAGTCCTTTCGGTGTACCAAAGTGCTTTACAGGATTGAGCAAGATAAAACACGATAAGATAAAATCAAACAAGATCAAAATCAAATAAGATCAAAACAAGATAAGACCAAGATCAAAGTGTCATCACGGTACTGTGTATTAAAAGCCATCCTGAATTTTATATTCATGTTACTCATTTTCTGCACTCATAATGTTATCTTGGTAGAGAGTGACTGTATATATGCATCTACTTAAAGGTGCTACGAGGAACTTTTAAATATTTCTGAAACAGTCTAATTTTTTCCTCTGATGATCATAAATTACATGTAACAGCAAACGAGACCATCAGTGTAAAAGAATGCTATTTCTATATAGTGTTTCACAATGCCTTTGTCAGGAACAACAGCTGGCGTGGTAAAAACACTACCGCTTTTGTCCAAAGGGGGTGCAAGAATTAACACAAACTGAAAGTTTAGACAGACAGACAGACAGACATACAGACAGACAGACAGACAGACATAACCCCCTTTTTGTGACTCCTGCACCTACCCTTTCTCCTTTTTCATTTGCAGTGTGCACACATGGTCTGCTCGGCCGGACACATTTGGACTTTTCAAAACACAGGTGGCCGTTCGGTTGAAGTCAGTGAAGCAGGTCAGATCTGTGAGGAGTCGTGGAGAAAATATGCATTAAGGCAAGGCAAGTTTATTTCTATAGCACAATTCAAACACAAGGCCACTCAAAGTGCTTTACAGGGGCAAGATTAAAATACATAAAACACATTAGAAGACATTTAAAAGCGAATGAAAAGAAGTAAAACATTTAAATTAAATAAAAAGTACAGGTTAAAATGGAAATTAAATCAACTGGGAGCATGGGACAATCCTCCATTGTAATGTTAAAATTGATAAGACTAACAGTTTATAGCGCTTTTCAAGACACTCAAAGATGCTAAACATACACAGTGTCCCCCAGGCATCTTCAAGTTAAATTTAAGTTGTTTTAATACATTTTAAATGCCGTTTTAAATGTGTTTAAGACCCCGCAGGTATCCTCTTATGCCTTTAGAGAACAAATAATGCTTTGTTTAGAAGCATAAAAATAACAAAGTTTTGCCAATGATTTGCTGAAAAATGTATGAATTGCAGTGCGAAGGATTTTGTGACAGAGGTTTAAAGTTTGTTTTGTGTCTGAAAATACTTTTGAATCCTGCTGCATAGAGTAAAACAAGAACAATAAACAGTGGGGCGACTGTGGCTCAGGTGGTTAAGCGGGTTGGCGGTTCGATCCCCGCCCTGCCACCTGTGTCATGGTTTTTGTGTCCTTGGGCAAGACACTTCACCCACCTTGCCTGGTGTGAATGTGTATGACTGCTGTATGTTTGAGGTGGTGGTCGGAGGGGCCGATGGCGCTGAATGGCAGCCACGCTTCCGTCTACTCTCGTAGTTTACCACCACCAGTATGACTTGTGTGTGAACGAATTGAACCTGGAACCCTGTAAAGCGCTTTGAGTCCTAAGGGAATAAAGCGCTATATAAATCCTATCAATTATTATAAAAAACTAAAGAAAAACACTCACTTTCTGGGAGTTTGGGAGACTCCTCCAGTGTGTTTGCACAGACACACAGCAGAGAGAGAATCAGAGGGAGGAGCAGATGGGTTCTCTTATATCTCTCCATGTAGAGATCTCAAAACCAAACCGGACGGCTGGATGCAAAACCTGGATAAGATGTAACGGTGTGAAGACTGGACTATTGTAGGGTGTCACTCAATGCTTCCTCTTTCTTCTCATCCTGTGCAACAAAAATATACATATAAAAACAGCTGTTAAACAGGGCGCTCCGGTGGTGTAGTGGATAGAGCGCGTACCATATCGGCTCCGGCCTTCGTTGCAGTGGTCGCGGGTTCGAGTCGGACCTGTGGACCTTTACTGCATGTCATCCCCCCCCCCCCCTCTCTCTCTCTCTCTGTCTCCCCATTTCAACTCTGTACTGTCTAATAAAGCTTGAAAATGCCAAAAAAATACAAAAATAAAAAATAAAAAATATATATATAAATAAATAGCTGTTAAAAATAGTTAAATAACAAAATATTTTAAAAATTGTTAATAATAAAAATAAAAAAAAGCTGTTAATAAAAAAATTATAATAATAATAAAAACAAAAGAGATATTTAAAAAGTTGTTGATGAGAAAATTAAAATTAAAATTAAAATTAAAATTAAAATTAAAATTAAAATTAAAATTAAAATTAAAATTAAAATTAAAATTAAAATTAAAATTAAAATTAAAATAAAGATACAAATTAAAATTAAAATTAAAATTAAAATTAAAATTAAAATTAAAATAACATAAAAAATATTAAAACGTTGTTAGTAAAAAAGCAAAAAACAAAAATTTAAATATATAAAAACAGCTGTTGATAATTGACACATGTTTTGTGCATTAACCAAGGCAAGGCAAGGCAAGTTTATTTCTACATCACAATATCAGACACCAGGCCATTCAAAGTGCTTTACAGGGGCAAGATTAAAATACATAATACACATTAGAAAAGATAGATAGATAGATAGATAGATATATAGATAGATAGATAGATAGATAGATAGATAGATAGATAGATAGATAGATAGATAGATAGATAGATAGATAGATAGATAGATAGATAGATAGATAGATAGATAGATAGATAGATAGATAGATAGATAGATAGATAGATAGATAGATAGATAGATAGATAGATAGATAGATAGATAGATAGATAGATAGATAGATAGATAGATAGATAGATAGATAGGCAAGGCAAGTTTATTTCTATAGCACAATTCAGACACCAGGCCATTCAAAGTGCTTTACAGGGGCATGAAATACATCAAGATTAAAATACATAATACACATTAGAAAAGCGAATGAATAAAACATTTAAAAGCGAACCAAGCAGTTATCAACAGTTACTTAAAGGAATACTTCACCCATACGGAACCAGCGTTCTATCATTATAAAATCACTATTATAATGTAATGAATGAGGTTTTTCTTCCCTCAGTCTTCCCTTGGCCCAGCTGTCCTGTTAATCCTAACCCTTACTGTGATGTCACAGTAAGGAAACTGTAGGGTTAGACAGTGAGACCATAAAACACTCTTTCTGCCTTTTCTCAGGCTAAGATGATCCGATTTAATTTTTTTTGCACATTTATACTAAATAGGATCTCAGAGTTCAATACACCTTCATATTCCAACCGGTGAAGTAGGGCTTTAATGCTAGTTGATGCTTATTAAGAATGAACTAGCATTCATTTTAATTAATGTTTAATCCCATGTCTAGATATTATTGAGTCTTGTTTAGTTTAGTAGTATTTATTCTTCTTACCTTTTAATCGTGCCCCTGTAAAGCACTTTGAATGGCCTTGTGTCTGAATTGTGCTATAGAAATAAACTT
>CM047506.1:32805554-32810554 GCA_026122265.1 Ammodytes dubius
TGCATGTCATTCCCCTCTCTGACACATTTCATCTCTCTCTCTCTCTCTCTCTCTCTCTCTCTCTCTCTCTCTCTCTCTCTCTCTCTCTCTCTCTCTCTCTCTCTCTCTCTCTCTCTCTCAAACTGTCTAATCAACCAAAAAAAAATGCCCCAAAAAATATTTAAAATAAAACAATTGTTAGTTTAAACAAGTACGTAGCCTACCTGTCCTGTGTTGTTCTATGGGGCAGCTATTCCCCCTTTACACGACCGCCCTCCACTTACATCCAATTCAAACTGATCGATAAGTTCTTTCGATTTTCAGTAAATTCATTCAGAATGCACCGTAAACTTTTTTCCTTTCGACAGCTATGCTACTCAACTTCTTAAAGTGACGTGACGGACAGATGAGATGAATAGGAAATGTGCTTCTGAGTACAAATGAAAAAAGAAAAAAAAACCTGTGTGGTGGCTGCTGTGTGGTTTCCCTGACGACAGTGTGTGAGTGACACATGATCAAGGTTTCAAGAAGTGTCAAACAAAGAGGTGGAATCCCCGACATTTTTTTTCTTTTTTTTTGTCTGTTTTTTTTAAACTTTCCGTTCTATGGAGGGGGGTAGGGAGGATGAAGAGGACTGAGACTCTATGGAGGGGGGTGGGGGTTAGGGGGGGGGGCTTTAAACAGTACACCACGAGCGCGCCCCAATATGTTTAACTTAACGTTTAATCTAAAGCTGGTTTTCTGTTGTAGTTCAAAGTCTGTTTGTTCAGTGTGATGTATGAATGAGTGTGTGACGGGAAAGCAGAAGTGGTTACGTTGATGATAACGTAGGCCTATGTGTGTGTGTGTGGTGTGTATGTGTGTGTGTGTGTGTGTGTGTGTGTGTGTGTGTGTGTGTGTGTGTGTGTGTGTGTGTGTGTGTGTGTGTGTGTGTGTGTGCTGTGTGTGTGTGTGTGTGCGTGTGTGTGTGTGTGTGTGTGTGTCACTTCACTTTAACACACTTGACAATTGTTTAAAATTCTTATAGTTTCAGTCAAAATGTCACATGTCACCTTGTTGAAGTCACCATCACATGTAATGATAAAGTAGCAGAAGTGTGTGCTTTCCAAAATTACACTTTAAAAAGGCCTTTAAATAACCAGTCAACACACACATACTGTCCACCCTTAAACTGCTCGGGGGGCGCTAGTGGTGTCGTGGTTAGACCCCCCCCCCCCCCACACCCCCCCTCCATAGAGTCTCAGTCCTCTTCACAGCAGACCCGGGTTAGAATCCAGCCCGGGTCGTTCTCTGCATGTCATTCCCCTCTCTGACCCCATTTCAACTCTGTCTCTACAAAACTGTTGAATAAAGCTTGAAAATTCCCAAAAATAATTAATAATTAAAATAAGATAAATAAATAATTAATAAAATAAAATAAAATAAAATAAAATAAAATAAAATAAAATAAAATAAAATAAAATAAAATAAAATAAAATAAAATAAAATAAAATAAAATAAAATAAAATAAAATAAAAATAAAACCCTCTCTCTCTGACACATTTCCTCTCTGTCTCTACAAAACTGTTGAATAAAGCTTGAAAATTCCCAAAAATAATTAAAAATAAGATAAATAAATAATTAATAAAAATAAAATAAAATAAAATAAAATAAAATAATAATAATTAAATAAATAATTAATTAAAATAAGAAAACTTCTCAGCTCATCACCAACCATTTATCCGAGGTCGGCCCAAACTTCCCTTTACAGGCCAGTGTGACCCTGCCTTCTAATCCCCATACTTTCTGCTATTTATTTTGATTTAAAAAAGATTTAGGATGTCCCGATTCTTGTGGCCAGATTTAGGATGGTTAGAAATACCCGGATGTCCTACTTCATGCGGCCAAGATTGTTAGTGTTGAAATCAGCATCTTATTTGGGCAATTCTGACCCACAATCCAGTGCGCACCTGGAGTGACGTCACATCAACGGAGCCTCCATATGAAAACAAACGGGGATGAGATGGATATAAAAGCAAGAGGCAAGATCAAGGTGTAATGTTATGATGAAATAAATAAGTAAAAGTATGTCCCAATAGTATGCCTACTGCATCCCAACTAGATCATTGTTATGGTCAGATGTAGTATATAGAATAGAAAAAAGAAAGTATGAGATTTGGAACGCAGGGGATGTGTGTGTGTGTGTGTGTGTGTGTGTGTGTGTGTGTGTGTGTGTGTGTGTGTGTGTGTGTGTGTGTGTGTGTGTGTGTGTGTGTGTGTGTGTGTGTGTGTGTGTGTGTGTAGAATAAGATAAGAACATTTTACTTTGGAGCCCCCTGCTGGTTAAATCACAACTGTTGTTCTAAAATTGACTGATCGAACTTTCCTCACAGGGAAAATGTGATCCCTGGAACACTGTTTGAAGTTAGAAAGCTTCCTGAAAAGTTACTGTTTCACTGTTGTTGTTGTTTACAGCAGCAGGGCCCACAGTTTGGTTTACAAACATATTCTAGTGTTAACGTTTGGTTCCAGGTTCCTCAAAATAATTTGATTTATGATGATAGAATTATTCAATAAAGTGGAAATATGTAACTTCAAGTGTGTATAAAATGGCAGGTGATTGAATTTACTTTACTAACAAATTTGGATACAATTGAGACATATGTGACAGTGTATCTCCCCTGTATAAATCATAAGTTAAGTTAAGTTAAGTTATCTTTATTTGTCAGTTGTACACGAGACACATTGAAATTTGTCTTTTCGCATATCCCCTCTCAAGTTACCACACTCCAGAGGGGGTCAGAGCGCAGGGTCAGCCATAGTACAGCGCCCTGGAGCAGTTTTGGGGTTAAGTGTCTTGCTCAAGGACACAATGGTAGAGATGGTGGGGGCACCGTAGACACAATACCAGCCTCTGCTAGTTTTACGACTCACACCCTCCTGTCCGGTGCCGGGGATCGAACCAGCGACCTCATGGTTACTGGTCGGCCACCTTTCCTCTAGGCCATCCTACCACCCAACATAAATCATGTTATATATAATAATAATTCCTTTATCATGTAAATTCACTCACCAGTTCGACAAGATGGCTTCTCCTTCAGTTTAGAACAAAAAGAACACAAAAAAATGCTTTAATTCCATCCATAAAAAAATGATATTTGTGCTATTGTAGGCTAAATAAACGTAACTTTAGTACCCAGTAATGGACTCTAACGTATACTATAAAAATGGAGACCTCTAACTAAAAGAGGAAGGCAGTGATTTTAATGGCCCACTTCCCTTTTCACTTGGGACCTGACAAACAAGTTAGCAAAGATTAAAAACAAAAAAAGTGCTTTCACTATTGTATTAAAATTGCTTTAGGACAATTTGGTGAATTAATTATGAGCAGTCTCTCTCTCTCTCCCTCTCTCTCTGTATCTCTCTCTCTCTCTCCTCTCTCTCTTCTTCCCCTCTCTCTCTCTCTATCTCTCTCTCTTTCTCTCTCTCTTTCTCTCTCTCCTCTCTCTCTCTCTCTCTCTCTTATCTCTCTCTCTCTCGTTCTCCCTCTCTCTCTCTCTCTTGATTTTGCATTCATTACGAGACTGTTTTACATTTAAATAGAATTAGAATGAACATATATAAAATACAGTAAAATACACACTAGATAAAATAAAAACAATAACATAAAATGAGAAAAAAAAATCATAACATCAACAGGAGACAAAACGTAACAATAGAACAATCAACAGCACAATGTTATGAAGCTACTTCTTCTTCTTCTTCTTCTTCTTCTTCTTCTTCTTCTTCTTCTTCTTCTTCTTCTTCTTCTTCTTCTTCTTCTTCTTCTTCTTCCTTTTATTTATGGCGCGGTTGTGCAGTAACTTCCCTTTTTCTTGTAATGCATGCATGTCCTTTCTATTTTCTATATTTTCTATATTTCTATGTTCATTTTAAAGGTGCAGTGTGTAATATGACATCATCAAGAAAGTTCTACAAAGTTCTAGAATGCAACGCTCCCTGGGTAACCCCACCCCTTTAGAATAATAACAGAAGCTACAGTGGCCTTCAAGGACAAGAACAATTCTAAATTTTAAACAATGCACCTGAAGACATTCCAACTATGACACTTTCAAGATGGCGGCACTAGGCCTTGGTCCAAGATATGCAGAAAAATTGACATAAATGAGACCCTTTCTAAGGGGAAAAAAATAATTCAAAACATTTTTTTCAGCTATTATGCACTAAATTAAACGTACTTATGGATATTATAATTACTTTCTACAAAATCTGCTAGGAAATAAAACCCAAAATTATACACACTGCAGGTTTAATGAAAACTGCTATACAAATAACGTGTATTATCATCAAAATAAAATCACAAATTCATGATTATCAAGTATATTATTTACAGCAGCAGCGGCAGAAGTTTAAACACTGTAGTTTGGGCATAGGAACTAAAAAGTCACCAGGTAGGAACTTTACACATTTGTATCTGTTTTCCGATCCGTTTCCTATTAAACGTTGCACCGTAGTACCTCACCGGATGTTGATGGAGCCACACGTTGCCGGTTGCCAGTCAGACTACAAGTTAAATCCATATCTAAGCAGTTTTCTTTTAATTATAACAAAACCATCACGTTATAAAATAAGTTAATTAGATATATGAATTACGTCATTATATAATTATGTCTGCGTCATTGATAAGGAGAGGACTGGAGCTACTGAACGACGATGTAAAAGGTAGGATTAGCATTATAGCTCGCTGGCTAAATCACCGTCTGTTTACATTAGCATTGGATTCTGTCCCTTGACAATGTTAGTGATTTTTAATTTGTAATGGTGTGTCTACGTTGTAGTTCGTTAATAAAAGGCACAGTTAGCCATATTCACTCACTGGTGATGTCTGTTAAAAGGCTACCGGTGATTTTAGTTTTATTTTCGTTTATTAGCGCCAGTAATACACCGAAAAAAATACACATAGGCTATTTACTACTTATATGTGCAGTTGAATAGGGTAGCCTTTGTTAACTTTATGAATCATAAAAATACTTTAACTGTAC
>CM047506.1:32820554-32823054 GCA_026122265.1 Ammodytes dubius
ACCAAGAGGAGTGTTGGACCGATGGCAATGTGACATTCCAGAGAAACACCAGTATTATTATTTGTAGTAGGATAGATGAGGAAAAACATTTCCCACTGGGACGTGGAGACACAGAGGACCTGCCATGTGAGGAAGAGGCTGACGGTCTGGAAATCCAGTGGCTCATGACTGATGGATACTTTGGGCCAGAGCCATTATGGAAAAGAGTTTTTAAGGACGGTACGACATCGGTGACGGACATTGTTAAAGGAGGATTTCAAGTGGTGAAAAAAGCATCAGGTCCTCGTCAGTCCAACATCACCACAGCAGTCGATGGGTGGTTCACTTGTCTTGTGATGAACCAACAGCAGTGTGTCAGCAGTAGCCCTGTACGGACATACATACCACGAGAGACAATCTACCGCTCGGTGGGAGAGACGGCCGTGTTGCAGTGCGATGGCTCCGGTGATGACAAGCCACGTTGGAGGAAGATGACCCAAGGACCAAAAGTTTTCCAAAACGAGTCACTGGTGTTTTCATCGTTAGCATTAAGTGACTCAGGTTGGTACGAGTGTCAAAGCTATCACAGTAGTAATCAGTTTGAGCTGTTTGTGTGCCCCAAATTTGGCCCCCCTGATGTAGAGCTCTTCTCAGGAGGAGAAAATGTCACTATCAGATGTATCGGAGATTTGAGTAAAGGAGGGAGATTCCATTGGTTCATGAAGTCTAAACAAACAAACGGCAGTGTCGTTCATCAAAGGAAGTTTGATAGGAACAGAATAGTTTTCTCTGGTGGGTCGGTTACTATCTTAAATGTCTCACTGGAGGACACAGGGGAGTATTGGTGTGCAGTTAGGGACTCAAAATACCAGTGTCTGCCAACAGCCAAAACTCTCCTGATGTACAGAGATCCCTTTGGGGTCTACTCCACCTTCTACACACTGAGGTGCATAGTGGGCAGTATTCTGCTGGTGGCTCTCTGTGTCATTGTGGTGATTGTGAACTATAAGACAAACTGAGTAGAGGCTTAAAGGGATAGTTCTGTATTGTTGAAGTGGGGTTGTATGAGGTTGTATGAGGTACTATAATAGTTAGTGTGTTAGTTATGGAGATGGCGAACAGCGCAGTTATTTTAAAATGTTTTGGGGAGACGTGGCTGTAGCAGAAGTCAGCCTTGTACTGTTGCAGAGGGGGCCAGAAGTAAACTTTTTTTTTTTCTGTTTCTGCCATGCATATAAAAGCTTTCCTAAAAAAAGTAAATATCCGTTCAATTGTTCACTAAATTCAGGATTTTTTCACTGCTGATTTGTGGACAGATCACATCAGCAGACAAATGTTTATTTTTTGACTTTTTTTCAAGCGTAGTTCGCCCATGTATTACTGCGTCAACTCGTGCAGCCGTTTTTTCCCCTGGCCCCCTCTGCAACGGTACAATGCTGACTTCTGCTACAGCCACGTCTCCCCCAAACTCCTTATAGTGACTGCACTGATCACCATCTCCATAAGGTAAGAGAATAACTATGCATAAGTACAGCATTCAACCACACTTCAAAAATACTGAACTATACCTTTAATATGCACATGTTCAAATGTCATCTTAAAAATGAGAGGCAGACAGTCAGGCAGTGATGAATGTTATTCTCACATCAAAAAATATTACCTTGTTTTTTTTATCATAGGCTATATTATTTTTGTCTTATTTCAGTTGTTTGATTTTTATGTGTTGCCTCTCATTGCCTCCTTAAATTGTTTAGTCCTGGTTCAACCATGTAAACCACTTTCTTAATTTTTTTTTATCATTATTATAACATTTTGGAAATTAACAAAACGTGGAAGTGGTTCTAGAGAAACTTACATCTCATAATAATTAAGTATAAAGTAAAAGCGGGTTTAATTATTGTAGAAAATAATGCTGATGAACAAAGTTTCCCCCTTAGATTCTGTACAAGTTTGTTAGTGTACATCATTTTTTTAAGAATTTTATTTGGCATTTTTATGCTTTTTATTAGACAGTGTGTAGAGACAGAGATGAAATGGGGCAGAGAGGGGGATGACATGCAGAGAACGACCCGGGCTGGATTCTAACCCGGGTCTGTGAGACAGATAGACAGTCAGGCAGTGATGAAGGTTATTCTCACATAAAAAAATATTAACATTGTTTACTTTTTTATCATATATTATTGAGTATTTTAATCCATTTAATTTTTGTATTATTTCAGTTGCTTGATTTTGATGCGCCTCATTGCCTAATGAGATTTTTAGTCCTGGTTCAACCACTTTGTAACTTTATTTTTTTTAAACTGCATATTATATTGCTACACCTGTACCCCAAAAATCTTCATTTGAGAGTCAAAAAATATAAATCTGTTGATTTTGTATCGCTGGATTCTTTTTTTTAAAGATAATTTTCCAGCATTTTTATTTTTATGCTTTTAATTAGTGTGTAGAGACAGAGGTGAAATGGGGCGGAGAGGGGAATGACATGCAGAGAACGACCACGGGCCAGACTTTGTTTTCTTTT
>CM047506.1:32830554-32873054 GCA_026122265.1 Ammodytes dubius
CTCTAGAATAAAAAATACTGAGGAGCTAAATATTTTCAATTTGACATGAAAAACACAAACAGTCCTCTCACCTCAAATTCAGCAGTCTAACTCCAAGGAAGACTATGCAGTTGACCTCTGACCCCAATTGTGGATATTTACATACCAAAATTTCACAGACAGCGCCTTCTGGTTCCGAGATATAACGATTGTGACAACCAACCCGTGTGACAATTTACCCCGTTCTCCCCTACACATATTCAACAATAATTTAGAGCAATTTAAATGTTACATGTTCATGAAGATAAATGTGAGTTAAGGTCAACTAAGGTCATAATAAGCAGTGATAACCTCCATGGATAAACAGACACAGGAACATGTTTACAGTAAAACAAATGAGAAGTTGTCAAAGTCCCGCCCATAATGTTTGATTGACAGCTGATATCTGAGCAGTGAGTAAATAAAACTAAAATAATATTTCAGCAACAAGCATGACGACGAACCAAGTATAGGCCTCTGGAACCTGGTCTAAGACAGTAAAATTCAATAAGCTTACAAAAATATGGTAGAAAAAAAATATTATAAAACATAGAACTGCTGTGATTGATTCAAAATAATTGAGTGTGTATAATGTGCCATAATAACCAGAGCACAGCAGCGCCTCATCTTTAAAGGTTATCAAATGTGAATGACAATATCTTTCATTAGGCTTGATAAATATGCCTATAACTCTTTTCAGATGCTTTACTATCATGCAACTAACTCCCCACATTACATAGTTAGAAGGATTTTGTGAATGGGGGTTTACAGGGGCTTTAAGGATGAAAACAGAGAGTTGAACCCAGGCCCGTTTCTAGACACTTAGATTAGGGTGGACTGGTAGACATTTTAGGTGGGCAGAGATACCGAAGATGCGAGCGCGCGCAGAAATGTTTTGCCCTTGTAAGATCTCTGAGTAAAATATTTGAAGTCAGTTTGAAAAGTAGGAAGTGAATGAGCTTTTGCGCACAGCATTTACTAACCGAAAGAACAGGTTAACGTGTGAAAAAAAGACGCCCATTTGTGTGGGCAAAGCCAACATGTCTATTTGAGTTTACAGAACTCAGCACTGTCGCCACAATAAAAAAGCCAACATCCAGCATGGAGCGGCTGAGTGAATGTGGTCTGGACTCTGTGAAGCAGAGTCATGGTTTTAGAGACGCTGTAGAAGCACAGAACACCTGCACTGTGATCCAGGTACACTCCTATTCTGGAGGACTGAGGACCTGAGACGGGAGTACGGACATAGTCGAAATAGAATGTAAAAGTGTCTCTGTGGCAATTTAATGCCCAAGATTCATCATTGTTTCCAAATCTACATTCATCGAACCACCCTGCTCTCCTGATGGTCTTGTATGCGACTGCTATATAAACTCCTCTCCCTTCCCACCGCACCTCCCAGTAACGACGTCCAGTCAGACTCTCTTTACTCAGGACCTGATGATGTTCAGTGAATCTGTCTGGATGACTAGGATAAGACTGATCTTCTCTCACTGCTTTAGCTTTTCTGTTCCCCTTAGATAATGACAGCTGTGTGTGTGCTGTGTTTGGATCCAGTGTGAGTTCACATGAATATCTCAAGAGGTCAGTTCTGGTCTTGGGCTGTGGCGACAGTAAAACACCAACACCAGGCACTGCCAGTGAGATGTTTGTCCCTGTCTCTCTCAGGACGTCCTGTAGCTTCTCTCTGGCTTCTGACACAGCTGCTGTCACGTCCTCAAAGTATCTCAGAGGACGGATGTTGATGCTGGATGGGTGAGTAGATTCACTGAGTGGTGGCAGTGAGGTGTAGTCGTGTAGAAACTGGTTGTGATCCTCTGTGAGTGACAGCGTCTTCAGCTCAGCGTCTCTCCTCTTCAGCTCAGCGATCTCCTGCTCCAGCTTCTCCTGAAGATCTGTGACTCGACTCACTTCAGTTTCCTGCTTTGCTCTGACCTGCTGCTTCACATCAGAGCTTCTTTTCTGGATGAGACGGATCAGCTCGGCGAAGGTCTTCTCACTGTGCTCCACTGCTTTATCAGCAGAGCCATTGATAGCATCCACCTCCTGTTGAAGAACCTTCACATCTTTCTCTCTGTCCTGGATTCTCACCTGGATGTTTTGTCGACTCACCTCAAGCTCTTTCTGCCTCTCAGTCCGTTCTGCTGCAGCTGACACTGTGTCGTGGACGATATCAAACTTTCATGTAACGATCTTCCTTTCCACACTAATTGCGATTAACAATAGCGGTGTATAGAAATAGTAAACAAAACTAGCTTTAAACTTTGTACATGGCTCTTAAACATCGGAATCATTTTACCATACATTATAATATACTGGGGGCGATCATAGTGTAGTAGTAAGAGGCTCAGTCCTCGCAGCAGACCAGGATTCGAATCATATGCAGAGAACAACCCAGGTGGGATTCCAACCCGGGTCTTTCTCTGCATGTCATTCCCCTTTCTACACAATTTCATCTCTGTTTCTCCACATTTTAAAATAAAGCATGAAAAATGCCAAAAAAAAACATTTACATTTTGTATAGAAACAATCTACTACCTCTAGTAGCAGCTAGGAGTCCAGTCTTCTTCAGCTCCTCCACTAAAGCCGCTAAAATGGTGTTTTTCCCCAGGACAGGCCTCGGGCTGAAGGTCTGCCTACACTGAGGGCAGCTGTAGATGTTCTTTTCATCCCAGAAGTCTTTGATACAGTCCATGCAGTAGCTGTGTCCACAGGGAAGAGCAACCGGATCCTTCAGTAGATCCAGACATATCGAACAAGAGAAAGTTTCCCGGTCCAGCTGAGATCCTTTCTGCGCCATTTTAACTGTCTGTCTGTCTGTCTGTCTGTCTGTCTGTCTGTCTGTCTGTCTGTCTGTCTGTCTGTCTGTCTGTCTGTCTGTCTGTCTGTCTGTCTGTCTGTCTGTCTGTCTGTCTATCTATCTATCTATCTATCTATCTATCTATCTATCTGTCTGTCTGTGTAAGCGACTGTCTGCGTTTTCTTTCACTTGAACATAAACTAGTTTGAACACGTACACAGGTAGCCTGTACTTCACCACACCTTGGTTTCGCCCAGTATCGCTCTCATTAAGTGAACACACACACACACTCACACACACACACACACACACACACACACACACACACACACACACACACACACACACACACACACACACACACACACACACACACACACACACACACACACACACACACACACACACACACACACACACACATACACAGTATCTCTATGTCATAAAGCCGCTCCTCTTCTTGGAATTAAGCACAGTTTGATACACCCTCCCTCTTGCACCTGCTCTCACACAGAGTCAGCTGCGCTCTGAATCCCTCCCCTTTAGATCTACTGTGTGAAGATGGGCGTAACCAAGGAGTGGTGAAAGGCAGGCCTCATTCACTGTAACACACACACACACACACACACACACACACACACACACACACACACACACACACACACACACACACACACACACACACACACACACACACACACACACACACACACACACACACACACACACACACACACGTAGTTCAGATCAGAGCTCCTAGTAGTTTAGTTTCTAGTGAAAAGAAACTCAGACAGTCGCTGACAAAGAGAGTTGAAATGGCGCAGGAAGGATCTCAGCTGGAAATATAGACAGATAGACAGATAGATAGATAGATAGATAGACAGATAGATAGATAGATAGATAGACAGACAGACAGACAGACAGACAGACAGACAGACAGACAGACAGACAGACAGACAGACAGACAGACAGACAGACAGACAGACAGACAGACAGACAGACAGACAGACAGACAGACAGACAGACAGACAGACAGACAGACAGACAGACAGACAGACAGACAGACAGAGGAGAAATGGCGCAGAAAGGATCTCAGCTGGACCGTGAAACTTTCTCTTGTTCGATATGTCTGGATCTACTGAAGGATCCGGTTGGTCTTCCCTGTCGACACAGCTACTGCATGGACTGTATCAAAGACTTCTGGGATGAAAAGAACATCTACAGCTGCCCTCAGTGTAGGCAGACCTTCAGCCCGAGGCCTGTCCTGGGGAAAAACACCATGTTGGCAGTTTTAGTGGAGGAGATGAAGAAGACTGGACACCAAGCTGCTACTAGAGGTAGTAGATTGTTCATTTTAATCAAATATAATGTAAATTAATCTAGTATGTTTAAAGGTGCAGTGTGTAATATGACATCATCAAGAAAGTTTTACAAAGTTCTAGAATGCAACGCTCCCTGGGTAACCCCACCCCTTTAGAATAATAACAGAAGCTACAGTGGCCTTCAAGGACAAGAACAATTGTACATTTTAAACAATGCACCTGATGACATTCCAAAAACATGGATGCCTCCATACGACTTGCCTGCTCAATGGACAAAATGTAATATTACTATTTGTAATTCTACGCTCAGGAGGATAATTCAGATTATTGGCAAAGGTGATTTTACACCAATGAGGACATATTTATGAATGAGGATATTGATTTTAGCTAATACATTACTTAAGATGTTACACAGTGTCCCTTTAAAGCAAGTTCTGTTAATTATCATGATAATATGGTTAATCGCAATTATTATGGAAAGGAAAATTGTGACAGTAATCGTGAAAGTTTGACATCGTCCAATATCCTTAGCTGCTGCTGATCACTGCTATGCTGGACCTGAAGATGTGGCCTGTGACGTCTGCACTGGGAGCAAACTGAAAGCCTTCAAGTCCTGTCTGGTGTGTCTGGTCTCTTACTGTGAGGAACACCTCCAACCACATTACAAAGTAGCTCAATTACAGAAACACAAGCTGGTGGAGCCCTCCAAGAAGCTCCAGGAGAACATCTGCTCCAAGCACGATAAGGTGATGGAGATTTTCTGCCGCACTGATCAGCAATCTATCTGTTATCTGTGTTTAATGGACGAACACAAAGGCCACGACACAGTGTCAGCTGCAGCAGAACGGACTAAGAGGCAGAAAGAGCTCGAGGTGAGTCGACAAAACATCCAGGTGAGAATCCAGGACAGAGAGAAAGATGTGAAGGTTCTTCAACAGGAGGTGGATGCTGTCAATGGCTCTGCTGATAAAGCAGTGAAGCACAGTGAGAAGACCTTCGCCGAGCTGATCCGTCTCATCCAGAAAAGAAGCTCTGATGTGAAGCAGCAGGTCAGAGCAAAGCAGGAAACTGAAGTGAGTCGAGTCAGAGATCTTCAGGAGAAGCTGGAGCAGGAGATCGCTGATTTGAAGAGGAGAGACGCTGAGCTGAAGACGCTGTCACACACAGAGGATCACAACCAGTTTCTACACGACTACACTTCACTGCCACCACTCAGTGAATCTACATCCAGCATCTACATCCGTCCTCTGAGATACTATGAGGACGTGACAGCGGCTGTGTCAGAAGCCAGAGAGAAACTACAGGACGTCCTGAGAGAGACATGGGCAGACATCTCACTGGCAGAGACTCAAGTGGATGTTTTACTGCCTCAACCAGAGCCCAAGACCAGAGCTGACTTCTTAAGATATTCATGTGAACTCACACTGGATCCAAACACAGCAAACACAAATCTGTCATTATCTGAGGGGGACAGGAAAGCCACAGTAATGGAAGTACAGTCTTATCCTTGTCATCCAGACAGATTCACTGGTGATCAACAGGCCCTGAGTAAAGAGAGTCTGACTGGACGTCGTTACTGGGAGGTGGAGTGGAGAGGGGAAGGAGTTGAGGTAGCAGTCGCATACAAGACCATCAGCAGAGCAGGGAGGTTGAAAGAATGTGCATTTGGACTAAATGATAAATCCTGGGTGTTAAATTGTCACACAGGAGGTTTTGTTTTCATGTTCAACAGAGTCCAAACTGCCATCTCAGGTCCTCAGTCCTCCAGAATAGGAGTGTACCTGGATCACAGTGCAGGTGTTCTGTCCTTCTACAGCGTCTCTAAAACCATGACTCTCCTCCACAGAGTCCAGACCACATTCACTCAGCCGCTCCATGCTGGATTTTGGCTTCATTATTGTGACGACAGTGCTGAGTTCTGTAAACTCAAATAGACAAGTCGTTCAAGGGATAAGTGGGTACAGTCCCTGTAAACACAAATCCACTGAATCCTTGTAACTATGAAATATGGGGAGATATTTGCAAAGTAAGCATCTGAAAATAGTTAGGCATATTTATCAATCAAAAATCAAGATATTGTCTTTCAACTTTACAGAATTTCGGTTTAGATAAGGGTCCCCCGGCCACTTGTGTCGTGTTTGTTGTGTCCTTGGGCAAGACACTTCACCCACCTTGCCTCGTGTGAATGTGTATGACTGCTGTATGTTTGAGGTGGTGGTCGGAGGGGCCGTGGGCGCTGAATGGCAGCCACGCTTCCGTCAGTCTGCCCCAGGGCAGCTGTGGCTACTATCGTAGTTTACCACCACCAGTATGACTGTGTGTGAATGAATGGAACCTGGAACCCTGTAAAGTGCTTTGAGTGCCTCGAAAAAGTGCTACATAAATCCAATCCATTAGTATGCTCTGATTCTTATTACACATTAAGTAATAATAATAATGGATTGGATTTATATAGCGCTTTTCAAGGCACTCAAAGACGCTTTACAGGGTTCCAGGTTCCATTCATTCACACACAGTCATACCGGTGGTGGTAAACTACCATAGTAGCCACAGCTGCCCTGGGGCAGACTGACGGAAGCGTGGCTGCCATTCAGAGCCTACGGCCCCTCCGACCACCACCTCAAACATACAGCACACGTTCAGCACACAGCATACACATTCACACGAGGCAAGGTGGGTGAAGTGTCTTGCCCAAGGACACAACAACCATGACACTGGTGGCAGAGCGGGGATCGAACCGCCAACCCTTGGATCATTGGCCAACCCGCTTAACCACCTGAGCCACGGTCACCCCAAGTATTCTGAAACAATCATGGCAGTTCCCTGTTTGAACATTCTATGAAAAAGTTTTTGGAACCAAGCATTATAATATGTGTGAACCAAGCCCCAACCGCAGCGATTTCTACCGGCATCCAATAAGGAAGTGACAAAAATTGCAGTACCTTCCGGTGGCCACAATGATGTGGTAACAAGACTGAGCAGTTTTTTCTTTGACTCACTTGTTAAACAGGCCGTTTTCACAGTCTTATTAAACCTATTTACGGCCTGGTCCAAAAAAACATTCTAGTCTGTATGTTTAGGTCATATCTCCATGACAACACTGAGGGGGATGAATTTTTTTCTAGCAGGCTTGTTTTTATTCTTTTTGGAGGTTAAAATGTATTGGCGCGATCTCTTGAGTGACAGCTCTCTGCCCGTTGTCCCTCACTTTGCCTCGGAGGTATACGTCAGCTATCTCCCTCCCCCCGACGTGAAGCGGAGTAAAAATCTCACAAGATGGCGACACGCAAAAGCCAGGAGAAAGGGATGCCGTGTGAATAACTGAGCCCAGATGATACATCCATTTTATAAACTATCTATGGTGTGAATTTTTCAATCAGATTTTTGTAAAAGCGTATTTAGAAAGCCAATTTTGATAATATCTTGATTTTTATTGATGTATATCTATACTGTTGTGTTTCTTTCACTGTTTCCTTAGCCCTTCATTTATCCTTGATATTTTGCTTTCACCACTTTATACAATGGTACAATATATATATATATATATATATATATATATATATATGTTTTAAATCCACAAGTTAAAGCTGGGGTATATGATTTCTGATTGGTCAAAGTTAACATGAGCTGTACACTTTGACCAATCAGAGCGAGGCTCCGATTCTCTGTTCTTATTGGCTGTTGGGACTGTCCATTCACTTTGGCACAACTTTGTTGGTGTGTAGAGCGTGTCAGGGAGGGACCATAGGGGAGGGACCAAAGAGAACAAGTGGAGCGGTTGAGGTATTTAGATTCGAATCTCTATCCCAATTGCCATTTTCTCCCCAAATCCTCGACCCCAGCTTTAATTTACATGTATTTGTTTGATGGAATAAATGTTTAAATTGATGTAAAACAAATATTATTAAACTGTAACTATCATGGCCATAATCAATAGAGAAATCATTTACATTTTAATATTTTCTTGTCACATAACTGACTATGGGATGTGTAAACGAACTGACGGTTTACATTACAAATAAAGGTTTTATTATTTTCCCCCAAGAATGGACAAAGTTTTGTTTTTCTTAAACCTGCAGTGTGTAGAATTGTGGGTTTTATTTCCTCGCAGATTTTGTAGAAAGTGATTATAATATCCATAAGTACGTCATTTAATTTTTGTGCATAATAGCTGAAAAACATTTTTAGAATTATAATTTTTTCCCTTAGAAAGGATCTCATATATGTCCATATTTCTGCATATCTTGGACCAAGGCCTAGTGGCCGCCATGTTGAAAGCGTCATAGTTGGAATGTCATCAGGTGCATTGTTTAGAAATTAGAATTGTTCTTGTCCTTGAAGGCCACTGTAGCTTCTGTTATTATTGGAAAGGGTTGGGGTTACCCAGGGAGCGTTGCATTCTAGAACTTTGTAGAACTTTGTAGAACTTTCTTGATGATGTCATATTACACACTGCACCTTTAAGTGTTACTGAAAATTTACAAATGTTCAGTAAAATTCTGAATATTCTCATCATATGTAATTGTAAATGTGTACTATTGTAAACTATTACAAACAAATCTGGTTCTAGGGAGATATAAATATAATAAAATAAATATGTATCTAAACATATTTTATGTAATATGTGTATAAAAAAATATAAATGCAATTTTATTTTAAACTTTAAGGCGAGGTTTTACTATTAATCTCTTAACCCTTATGCCCCGTTAAAAAAAAGTTACACTGGGACCGCTTCGTACATTTTGTGTATTTTGACCTTTAAACTGCATTAACATGATGAAAGATCAATATTTTTTCACAATTTTTTTTTCCATTTTTTTCATGAAGGGGTTGTTATTCAATTCATGTTGTGATTTAATAAATCACAAATAAAAATTAACCCTTTAGATGCCATTTTTGATCATATACCACTAACCGCTTTTTTGAAAAATACACATAAATTCAATATTCAAATATTTTTTTTAACTTTGATTATTATTAGTATCACCGGCTCACCCATCTGAATGATAGGTGAGAAAATTATATTTGGTGCATTATTACTTTTTGTTTAATGTCAGATTGAATAAAAAAGTTACACTGGGACCGCTTCGTACATTTTGTGTATTTTGACCTTTAAACTGCATTAAAATGATGAAAGATCAATATTTTTTCACAATTTTTTTTTCCATTTTTTTCATGAAGGGGTTGTTATTCAATTCATGTTGTGATTTAATTAATCACAATTAAAAATTAACCCTTTAGGTGCCAGTTTCGATCATATACCACCAACCGCTTTTTTGAAAAATACACTAAAATTCAATATTCAAATATTTTTTTTAACTTTGATTATTATTAGTATCACCGGCTCACCCATCTGAATGATAGGTGAGAAAATTATATTTGGTGCATTATTACTTTTTGTTTAATGTCAGATTGAATAAAAAAGTTACACTGGGACCGCTTCGTACATTTTGTGTATTTTGACCTTTAAACTGCATTAAAATGATGAAAGATCAATATTTTTTCACCATTTTTTTTTCCATATTTTTCATGAAGGGGTTGTTGTTCAATCTATGTCATGATTTAATTAATCACAATTAAAAATTAACCCTTTAGATGCCAGTTTCGATCATATACCACCAACCGCTTTTTTGAAAAATGCACTAAAATTCAATATTCAAATATTTTTTTTAACTTTGATTATTATTAGTATCACCGGCTCACCCATCTGAACAATAGGTGAGAAAATTGAATTTGGGGCATTATTACTTTTTGAATAATGTCAAATTGAATAAAAAAAGTTAGATTTCTACCATTGACTTGCATTATAAGAAAACTTTTTGGCAACCCGCCTTTAAATTAAAGTGAAACATTTTTTTTGCCTCTGATTTCCCATATTACTGCAGAAAACACAATGCAATTGGGTAAAATGAACGAGAATAGTAAAATTTACCCATTTTATCACCTCTTTTATCATCAAAATATGAATTTTTATGATGAAAACCACTCACTAAAACTACAAAATAACAGCTTTTTTTTTTTTTTTTTAGTGTGTGAGTGTGTGTGTATGTGTCTGTGTGTGTGTGTGTGTGCATGTGTAAGTGCATGTGTGTTTGTGAAAGTGTGCTTGTGTGTGTGTATGAGAGGAGAGAAATTACAAGGGGTACAGATTTGCAGCCCTAATATCGTATGACACATGCAAACACACACACCCCCCCACACACACACACATACACACACAATCTTATTTTGTCATGGACATGCAGACAACAGTCCCCCCCATCCATATCCAAACACATTTGACATTTTTCTTTAGATTTGTTGTCGCAGTGGCCAGTATTCCTGAAATTTTTTAAAATTATGAAAAATCCTATTTTTTTTCAGGTTTGTGTCATGAGGCAAGTTTTCCCCCAGTAATACACCATATGAAATTCATAAATCAACTAGATAATAGTTAAAACCTAAAATGTGATGCCTTACCTTCAAAATGAATGCAAAACATTATATAAATTCTGATTTTATCTTGGCATGGCCAAGGAATCAAAAATACTGGTTTTATGGCTTTCTATGAGTTTACGAAATGGCATCTTTTTAGACAAGGATTTCAGTGTATGTGATTTGAGTACACACAGACACACTCCTGGATTTTTTTTTTTAACTTCAACCATTCTGACTAAAAGAGGTGTTCACTAACTACACATCAAAACTATTTTATTGTATTTTTTTATTTTTTTTATTGGTTTGCAGCCATGAATTACACAAGGATGCCAATTTGTTGTAAAGGGTCACCATAGAGATTAGTGGGGGGGGGGGCTAAAATGGGGCATTTTTTTTATTGACCTCATTTTTACATAACCTTATCAAGTTTACTACAGAGAAATGGGAAATTACAGTCAAAAATATTTTTCACTTTAATTTAAAGGTGGGGGTCAAAAAATGTCGTTATAATGGAAGTCAATGGTACAAATCGTGTAGCTAGCGGTCCCAGTGTAACAAAAACATCTCACACAGTCAAAATGAAGTAGATATGGATGAAACTCAGAATATCAAAACTTCATTGTAAAACACACCTCCTTACCAAATTTTATGGCTAGGGGACAATCACAGCCAAAATTATCTCAAAAATGCAACCCCAGATACACAAATCTCCACCAGCGGGGCATAAGGGTTAAAATAGAATAAAAATGTGCAGTGAAACTAGAGGTGTAAGCCCATTTAAAAGAAAGAAAAAAACACGCAGCCTTAGTTCTTAACAATTTTTCATTTTCATTTAACTTTTATTTATCCTCGAGAGACCAATTGAGGGCTGACCCTCATTTACAATGACGTCAAGTTCAAACAAATTCAAAGGAAAAACAACAATACATAAACAATATTCAATGCAAGTACATCAAATACCCAACAACAGGTGAAGAGAAAAAAACAAAACAATTTAAACATTTACATAGTGGTGAAGAGTGGCAGCAATTAAAATGAAATGGGTGAAAGTAGATAGCCTATAATTAAAACAGTTACAGGTAGAGTTTGGCAGATTTAAGATAGTTTGTTTAAATTGGTTAAAGGAATAAAGGAATAAAATCATCCCTGGTGACAGTAAAGGAACTTCAGTCATATACAACATAGGAAATAAACCATAGATACAGCCCCGGAAAAAAATGAAGAGACCAGTCTGGATTTTTTTCATCTCTACATTACTTGACAATGACATTGACAATATCTTTATTGTGAATTTGGTAGAAATGTTGTCAGTAATTTATAAAATATCTACTCAAACATATGCCTTTAAATAAATAGTAAAACAAGAGACACTGAACATTTGGAGTGGTCTCTTCATTTTTTTTTCCACGGCTGTATTAAACGAATAAACTTTTTTTGACACGGTAGAAAAAAAATACAACTCCCAGACTCCCTTGCGGCGACCGGCCTTCACGTGACAAGCTCCCACCCGCTTAATCATGTGACCGTAGTTCTTTTGACAGAAAGGGGGAAAGATGGCTGACGCAGAAGCAGCGAAGGCTCTGAGCGGACTGTTGAATGGGATCGCTCAGAAAGTTTATTATAACAAGACTGAGATAACAGAAGAGCTGCTGAAGAATGAACTGTACCCCGATACGTCCCAAGAAGACTTCCGGGTTCTGCACGACAAAATGCGAGGACTCCTAAAGGTTTGTGCGCGCGCGTGTGTGTGTGTGCAGCCTGTATGTGTGTGTGTGTCTGTCTGTCTTTTTGTGCGTATGTGTGTGTGTTTAGCCTATATGTTTGTGTGTGTTTCTGTGTGTTTCTCGGTATGTGTGTGTGTGTGTAGCCTATGTGTGTGCGTGTGTGCAGCCTGTCTGTGTGTGTGTCTGTCTGTCTGTCTGTCTTTGTGTGTGTGTCTGTGTTGTCTGTGTGTGTGCGTGTCTTTTTGTGCGTGTGTGTGTCAATATGTGTGTGTGTGTGTTTCTTGTTTGTGCGTGCAGCCTGTATCTGTGCCTGTCTGTCTTTTTGTGCGTGTGTCTGTGCGTGTATGTGTCAATGTGCGTGCGTGTGTGTAAAGGCTAATAAACCATGGCATTCGGGAAGTAACAATACAATATCTACATTTTTCGGTGGAGTAAAAAGCACATTATAATCATATGGCAACTTGCAGTAATTTCCTTCACAGCCATGTACTTATTTTTAGTGATAAGTGCCTAGATAGCCTACATGTAGAAGCAATTGTCACACGCTGCACACAACATTATGTGGCCTATAAACACATATTCAAATAATTTAATTAGAGGATTGAAACATTAAAATAAGTACTTAAATACAAAATGTGCAATTAACATAACATTTAATTGTGTGTGTGTGTGTGTGTGTGTGTGTGTGTGTGTGTGTGCACAAAATATATATTTTTAACATTAGAAAGCTGTACAGTTTGTGTAGCACTGTGCAAACTATACTACACCGGGGACATGAACAAGACCCTGCTTAAAAACTGTACTGTGTGTGCGTGTATGTGTGCACCTCGATCACTCACTGTCCCTCAGGTTGTGGCAGCATGTTATTAAATACATCTCTCTCTCTCTCTCTCCCTCTCCTTCCCTTTCTCCCCCTCTCCCTCCCTCCTTACCTCCATCCCTCCATCCATCCATCCATCCATCTCTCTCTTCCTACCTCTCGTCGTACCTCTCTCCCCCTCTCTCTTTCCTTCTCTATCTATCTATCTATCTATCTATCTATCTATCTATCTATCTATCTATCTATCTATCTATCTATCTATCTATCTATCTATCTATCTATCTATCTATCTATCTATCTATCTATCTATCTATCTATCTATCTATCTATCTATCTATCTATCTATCTATCTATCTATCTATCTATCTATCCCTCTCCCTCTCCCTCCCTCCCTCTCCCTCTCTCCATCCATCCCTTCATCCCTCCATCCAGTCTATAGCCACGGCAGACATGGACCAGGCCCAGCTTGAAGCTTTCCTCACAGCCCAAACCAAGAGGCATGGAGCGGGCGCCGGTCTTACCAACGACCAGGCCTCCGCTCTGACCCGCCTCTGGAAGACGCACCGTGCCCGAGTTAGGGAGAGCCTTCTGGGGCAGAGCCGCTGGGAACCCGGGCTAAGAGGGGTCTCCTGGAGGGTGGACATCCAGACACACACGGCCGCAGCACAGAATGGTAGGGTTGTGTGTGTGTGTGTGTGTGTGTGTGTGTGTGTGTGTGTGTGTGTGTGTGTGTGTGTGTGTGTGTGTGTGTGTGTGTGTGTGTGTGTGTGTGTGTGTGTGTGTGTGTGTGTGTGTGTGTGTGTGTGTGTGTGTGTGTGTGTCACTCTCTCACCCACTCTCTCTCTGTCTCTCTCTCCCTTCCGCTCTCTCTCACTCACTCACTCACTCACTCACTCACTCACTCACTCACTCACTCACTCACTCACTCACTCACTCACTCACTCACTCACTCACTCACTCACTCACTCACTCACTCACTCCACTCACTCACTCACTCACTCACTCACTCACTCACTCACTCCCTCCCTCTCTCTGTATAATCAATACAGATACAATGTCAATAATAAATGTCCGATTAATTTGTATCTTTGAGTGCTATTACCCATTTATTCATGTAGTCGGTGCATGCTCACCATCCAGTTAATTTCATACATGTAAAGTAAGTTCATTCCTCTCCATAGGTTCTGTACAGAGCAAACAAATACCGTACCGTTGACACGTTAAGCCACGGTACAAAACTGTTTGCTTTCCCCAAATAACATGATTATATTTATAATTTCTGAAGAGCCAACACCTCCACCCACTGGTCAAACACAACATATCATAAATAAAACAAACAAAAAAGTAGCATAATGGCTACTATAATGTTTTTTTTTTTTTTTTTTAACCTTTATTTTTACAGGTAAATCCCATTGAGACCGGAGACTCTTTTTCAAGGGAGACCTGTTTTCCTTTCCCACGTTACCATTCACACACACATTCATACACCGATAGCAGCAGGCTAACTATCGACATTCACACGAGGCAAGGTGGGTGAAGTGTCTTGCCCAAGGACACAACAACCATGACACAGGTGGCAGGGCGGGGATCGAACCTCCAACCTTTCGATCATTGGCCGACCCGCTCTACCACCTGAGACACAGTCGCCCCTGTTGGACTGATAAAGTATTTTTTCTTCTCTTGTCCAACAGCACATAATGGAGGGGTCTTAATTAATGTTTACTGTCACTTGGCTTTTTTAATATTTACATTTATGTTATTATTACATTTTGTTTTTTCTTATAATATATATATATACATATATATATATACGCACTCGTTTGCTGACCAGAGGTGACCGATCCTTCCAGGCTGTTGCTCCCAAGCTCTGGAACGATCTTCCCATCTCTCTGCGTTCAATAGAGTCTGTTGACGCATTCAAAAGTCAACTAAAAACGTATTTATTTGTGCAGGCTTTTGCCTAATTTGTTCTTGGGGCTGCTATGTTTTATCACTGTATTGTAATTGGCCTTTTAAAATGTATGTATATTTTTAATCTGCTTCCCATTGTGAAGCGCTTTGTGACCCTGGTCTGTGAGGGGCGCTATACAAATAAAGTTTACTTACTTACTTACTATTATAATTTGAAATACGAAAATAAAAATATCATTCATCATTCATTACATTTTGTTTTTTGTTATTATAATTTGAACCATCCCGTTGCTGCTGTAACCCGAAAATGTCCCCACAGTCTACAGAGCCTAGGCTGTGTATTACACCCACTGGGGGACTTATAGGCAAGGCAAGTTTATGTCTTCAGCACAATTCAGACACAAGGCCATTCAAAGAAGTGCTTTACAGGGGCAAGAAATACACCAAGATTTAGAATAAACATTAGATAAACAAATGTAAAATATGATAAAACATTTAAAAGCGAATGAATAGAAATAAAACATTTACAGGTTAACAATGGAAACAGAAAAGTCTTCAGATTTGATTTAAAGGAGCTGAGAGTTGCAGCAGACCTCAAGTTTTCCAGGAGATTTGGAGCATAAAAACTAAAAGCTGCTTCTCCTTGTTGTAATAAGGAGATTGTTTGTTTGGGGACGACTGTGGCTCAGGTGGTAGAGCGGGTCGGCCGATGATCAAAGGCTTGGAGGTTCGATCCCCGCCCTGAATGTCGATAGTTAGTCTGCTATCGGTGTATGAATGTGTGTGTGAATGGTAACGTGGGAAAGGAAAACAGGTCTCCCTTGTAAAAGAGTCTCCGGTCTCAATGGGATTTACCTGTATAAATAAAGGTTAAAAAAATAAATAATAATAAATAAAGTAATTTTCTTCTCTTGTCTAGCGGCCCAGAATGGAGGGGGGGAATCAGCAGCACAGAATAGCGGTGGACCCGTCGCACTGATGGAGCTAGAACTGGGCCGAACCGGACAGGTAATATATCACACCGGCAGAATCCATCAATGCTAATGAATGTATATCTTAATAATGTCTTCACTCTGTGTTTGTCTCTCTCTCTCTGTCCCCCTCTCTCCCTCTCTTTCTCTCACTCTCTCACTGTCTCTTTCTCTCTCTCTCTCTGTTACTCTCTGTCTCTCTCTCTCTGCCTTTCCTCTCTCTCTCTCTGTCTCTCTCTCTCCTTCTCTCCCCCCTCTCTTTCTCTCTCTCTCGGTTTCTCTCTCTCTCTCTATCTTTGTCTCTTTCTCTCCCCCTCTCTTATCTCTCTCAAATTCAAAAAGCTTTATTGGCATGACTATTGTGGTAGACAAACAGTGTTGCCAAAGCATTACAATATTACAGATACTTCATAATGACAAAATTCTCCCTCCCTCCCTCTCTCTCCCTCTCTCTCTCTGTCTGTGTGTGTGTCTGTCTGTCTGTCCGTCTGTCTCTCTCCCTCTCTCTCCCTCTCTCTCTCTCTCTGTCTGTGTGTGTGTGTCTGTGTGTGTGTCTCTTGTCTGTCTGTCGGTCTGTCTATCTCTCGCTGTCTCTCTCTCTCTCTCGCTCTCCCTCTCTCTCTGTTTTGCTCTCTTTCTCTCTCTCTCTTTCTCTCCCCTCTGTCTCTCTCTCTCTCTCTCTCTCTCTCTCTCTCTCTCTCTCTCTCTCTCTCTCTCTCTCCCTCTCTCTCTCTCTCAGGACTCAGAGTTTGTGTGTCTGGAGTTTGATGAAGCCAAAGTCAACATGGTGCTGAAGAAAATGGCCGACATTCAACAGAGCATCGACAGCTTCGTTCACCGAACATAGAAACAGAAAAAACAAGAAAAAAAATGTACACACACACACACACACACACACACACACACACACACACACACACACACACACACACACACACACACACACACAGAGACAGAGACAGTTTTTTTTTTATTATGTATTATGCTGCTGCCGGTAATGTTGACTTGCCTTAAAATCACATGCATTACGGGTGCTCCGGTGGTGTAGTGGATAGAGCGCGTTCCATATTGGCTCCGGCCTTCGTTGCAGTGGTCGCGGGTTCGAGTCCGACCCGTGGACCTTTACTGCAGGTCATCCCCCCCCCCCCTCTCTCTCTCTCTCTCTCTCTCTCTCTCTCTCTCTCTCTCTCCTCTCTCTCTCTCTCCCTCCCTCCCTCCCTCCCTCCCCCCATTTCAACTCTGTACTGTCCAGTAAAGTTTGAAAAATAAAAAAAATAAAAAAATCACATGCATTACAAGCTTCATGTTAAAATAGATTTAAATTAAGACATGGAGGACTTCAATTTGGTTTTGTGCCATAAGGAGATCCTGAAATCATTCTTTGAAACATCCTAAATCTTTTTTACTGTACGATACTAAATAGCAGATAGCATGGGTGTTGGAACGCAGCCATAGCCAATACTGAACAAAGGAATGTTGTTTACTCACACAAGCAAGCAGACAGACAGACAGACAGACACACACACACACACACACACACACATTTCGACATAGGTACAGTATTCGCTTATGATTCTCAAGTTTCTGTTTTTTTTCTTAAATGGACCAACAGTTTTTTTTTTCTTTGCCTTATTATTATTATGATTATTTTCACTTTAGATCTTTTTACTTTTTTCACTATTTTCACTTTAGATCTGCTGAAAGCTAAATTAATAACTTTCATGTAAAAAAAAATGCTCAATGTAAATATTTACTTGTCCTTGTGTCATAAATGCTTTGTAATAAATCCTGTCTGAAGACTTTCAATAAATGTTTTTAATATCATCACTTTCTCAACTAACTGTCTTGAATTTAAAGGTGCAGTGTGTAATATGACATCATCTAGAAAGTTCTAGAATGCAACGCTCACTGGGTAACCCCAACCCCTTTTGAATAACAACAGAAGCTACAGTGGCCTTCAAGGACAAGAACAATTCTAAATTCTAAACAATGCACCTGATGACATTCCAAAAACATGGATGCCTCCATAAGACCTGCCTGCTCAATGTACAAAATGTAATATTAAAGGGTAACTACACCCCCTGTTTGAGCTACTGCACGATTTTGAAAAATGCTTTCAGACCATGGATTCTGAATTCCGTTTGAGAACCTTTGTTTTTAAACATTCCGACATCAGCTGGCCGACTTTCGGTAGGGAGTGGGCCGCACGGTGTCTGTGAAGGCGGGGGCTAGCTGCTAGCTGTCACTCAGGAAGATCTGAATGACATGACTTCATTGAAAAATGGAGTGACACAAAGTCTAACGGCCCTGTCGCTACACAGTGAGCTCATATGCCACACAGATGGGTCGTCTGAGGTGGAGGACTTTTCTTATTCTAAATTGTTGGCGGGTGTCTATCGTAGTGTTAGGAGACAGCAAGTGAGCTAGCGGCTGTGTGTGTGTGTGTGTGTGTGTGTGTGTGTGTGTGTGTGAGCGAGGAGAGCGAGCGGTAGCGTGTGTCAAGTGAAACAATGAACGAGTCCGTGTGTGTGTGTGAGTGTCTGTTCGCGCAAGCGAGATATTGCAGACACACTGTCGGTAGAAGTGAAGTGTGTTAACCCCCGAAATAACGTCCTTGGAGGGACAGTATAACAGTAGTAGCTCACGGACCAGCCATGGACCTATGAAGAGCGTTTTTTTTTTTTTTTTTTTTTTTTTTTTTTTTTTTTTTTTTTATTAAACAATTATGCAATTACAGCAAAACAATTATGCAATACAAACTCAGAGAGCAATCCAATATTTGACATACAATACACATACACATACAATACACATACACATACATACTTAATACATTAATTGTCATATTATTATTATATAAATAAATATACAAAATAAATAAAAGATGGATGAAAAAAAACCATTAATAAACATTTGTAAAACTATAAAGAATAATTCTATCTAAAGGGGTATGAATTTTTGATAACAATCAATAAATCTAGCGCATTTTTTATTTTTTAGCAGGGAAAGGGATTTAAAAAGTGATGTAAATTCTACCAAAAAAACCTGAAAAGAGGGATGAGAATCTAAGAATTTTTGTTTGTGAATAAAAAATTTCCCAAGTAAAATAAAAAAATTAACCACATAAATAAGGGACTTATCTTTACCATCGTCAAAGTAACATATCACATCTTTAAGAATAAAATCATGAATAACCATGGGTGGACGGAAAATGAAACAACTTAAATCAGACCAAAATTTCTTCGTAAATTCACATTCAAAAAAAAGGTGGGCAAATGTTTCATCAGCGAGTCCACAAAAGGAGCAGGAGCTATCAACATCCATATATTTAGAAATTATAGAATTGACTGGATAGATTTTATGTAAAATTTTAAAATGAATTTCTTTTACCTTGTTGGAAATACAAAATTGATGAGGTAAAAGCCACGTCTTTTTCCAATTTATGTTTTCCAAATGTGAATTCCAGTAGAATTTTCCTCTTGGAATAATTTTGTTTTTACTTTGCAATGTTTGACGAATGAATCTATTATTACATTTTTTATCTTTTAATTCCAAGCCATTCAAAGACAATGCAGGTAGATCATAGGAAGTATGTACTTCATTAAAACAAACATGACTCTTAATCAGATGAGACAGACCTGAAGGAATAGCCTTAGTTACTGCATTGAATTCCTTGAAGGGAATAGGAAAACTGTGCTTTGTCATAAAGTTCTCATATGACATTATTGAGCCATGTTCATCAAATAAACACAAAATATTTACAATATTTCTTTCGAACCACTTTGGATAAAAGAGGGAAGTATTTTTAATAGTTATATTATTATTATTCCTATGAAGAGCGTGCCTGGCTTTGCGGCGACGTGATGACGTACATGGGGTCAAAAAAGTCCCATGTACGTCATTTTTCGAATCCGAAGGAAAAAGTTTTTTTCAAATCTTAGTAAAGTTCTAAAATAATTTACAATACAAAACATTTCTTAAATTGCCGATATTTAACATATTGCAATTTTTTTCAATGTTAACACCAGCATATATGTGTTCCTTACCAACATAGTGATTTAATTCAGCTTATATCTCAAAAAACAAGTAAAAGGGTGCAGTTACACTTTAATATTTGTAATTCTCCGCTCAGGAGGATAATTCAGATTATTGGCAGAGGTGATTTTACACCAATGAGGACATATTTATGAATGAGGAGGATATTGATTTTAGCTAATCAATTACTTAAAATGTTACACAGTGTCCCTTTAAGATATTTCTTTTTTGCATTTTCAAGCTTTATTATAAAAAAAGGTGTGACAGGGGAGATGCTGATCCACAGATTAGGTTTTTAGCGCTGCTGTGATTCGGTCGTACGAGGCCGCAGGCCGAGTGCCGAAGAGAAACACAGCAGCGCTGATATAGAGCGACAACATTGCGACCTCGAGTGTGATATTGCTTTTATACAGCAGTTTTACAACTTAAATTCACAAGTTAACTTTAAAATGTGACCTTTAATCATTTAAGAATGGATTTTCTTCCGCAAACACAAATAGTCCGACAACAGCAGTCAGAGCGGAGCGCGTTGCTAGGCAACAACTTGACGCGCGTGAGAGCTCGTCCTGCTTTGTTTACTCTGGTAACATTAACCACGGCGGCCCGATGTCCCGTAACAATCACCAAAGGAAAGGAACGGCAGATCTTAATCTAGTTGGTAATAAGGTCCGCTGCTAAATCCAACACCCCTGCGTTTCATTTCCCAGAGTTGATGAGTGTATTTCCACCCGGGGGAAGTTATACAATGAAGCGGGAAAGCTAGGCTAGGCTAAAGTTATGCTGCGTTCGGATCGCGTCCGCTCATATTATTATCCAGCCTTCGTTTATATCCACACACACTATTGCTGTCTTCAGTAACGTGAGTGTGAGTGACTACCGCACACTCTCTCTCTCTCTCTCTCTCTCTCTCTCTCTCCTCTCTCTCTCTCTCTCTCCTCTCTCTCTCTCTCTCTCTCTCTCTCTCTCTCTCTCTCTCTCTCTCTCTCTCTCTCTCTCTGTGTGTGTGTGTGGCAGCGATGCCCTCAGGGGGAGACTCGCCATAGCCAACCTGAGTCACATACAGTTAACACAAGTGAAGTATGATTATGTCAGTTCGGTGAACAGTCCCTGAACATTCAGAGTGACGTTGGACGCTCATATCAGCGCTGCTTCAGAACGCATGGAATATCTCTCTTCCAATCAAATCAGAATTCTCCCTCTCTCCCTCTCTCTCTCTCTCTCTCTCTCTCTCTCTCTCTCTCTCTCTCTCTCTCTCTCTCTCTCCTCTCTCTCTCTCTCTCTCTCTCTCTCTCTCTCTCTCTCTGTGTGTGTCTGTGTGTGTGCCTCGTACCTACGACCGAATCACAGCAGCGCTGATATAGAGCGACAACATGCTCCCTCTCATGTGCTATTGCTTAAATAGCCTAGGCTATCTATATTTTATTTGTTATGCATAAGCTTCGTCTTATTGATTCTAAGATATATGGAGTACTTTTGATCTATATGTAGGCCTAGTGAGAATTCTTCAATAAAGTTTATTGAAAGAAAAAGAAATCCACACCGGTAGAATGACAGGTGAACTCCTCTGACTGACAGCTCGCGCTCAACGTGAGGTGAGGGAGTGAGTGCGCGCGCAACACACATAGACGCACACATAACAGGGGAAATGCATATGCCCTGTCCATACCGCTTTCACTGTAAACCGCCCATTCAGTAAACAGAGACACTTCTTAACTTTGTGGATTGAGAATAATGTTTTTTCGGGTTTTTCCAACAGTTAAAATCTTGGTACACACGCGGCGCCATTTTGTAAGAAGAGAAATGCGCGAGATTGGAGAGTTTTGGAGGCTGTTTTGATCACCGCTGGACTTTCATATCCAGACAGGGATCTAAGCGCAGCCAACCGACAGACAGACCTGTTCGCCCAAGAATTAACTGACACAACTTTCCAATGGTGAGTTTATTTTTTATTTATTTTTTTATGGAGGAGAACTAATCAACAAAATAAGAGAAAGCTTTATATTTAAATGTATTTTATTTTATTTTATTTTATTTTATTTTATTTTATTTTATTTTATTTTATTTTATTTTATTTTATTTTATTTTATTTTATTTTATTTTATTTTATTTTATTTTATTTTATTTTATTTTATTTTATTTTAGAACAATCAACATCATGCAAAAGAGAAATACATAAATAAAATGGCACTATGGCTAAATAAGTTAAAACACTAAATGATTTATGTTTAAAATTTCTGATCTGACAAAGTTTTTTTTACGGCAGTAGAAATTACTAACAAAATAAGAGAAAAAGCATTTTTATTTTATTTTATTTTTTATCTCGAACAATCAACTTACTGTAAACAAATGAAAAATAAACAAACACAAAGAAAAACAGTGTAGGCAAGTTAAAACACCAACTCATAAAGGCAAGGCAAGGCAAGTTTATTTCTATAGCACAATTCAGACACAAGGCCATTCAAAGAAGTGCTTTACAGGGGCAAGATTATAATACATAAAACACATTATAAAACATTTAAAAGCGAATAAAAGAAGCAAATAAAATAAAAAATTGCAGGTTAAAATGGAAACACATTATAAAACATTTAAAAGCGAATAAAAGAAGCAAATAAAATAAAAATTGCAGGTTAAAACGGAAACAAAAAAGTCTTCAGACTCGATTTATATACGATAAATATATCATCATAGAATAGAACTAAAAAAATAAAGAAGGAGCAGGCTTAGCAGTCATATAGTCCTGCCCCAAATTCACCCCATCACGTTATTCCTGGATAAAGTAATAGATGTGTATTAGGCCTGTACTGCATAGTTCATGTCTCCTCCTTTCTCTCTCTGTGTGTGTGTGTGTGTGTGTGTGTGTGTGTGTGTGTGTGTGTGTGTGCGTGTGCGTGTGCGTGTGTGTGTGTGCATAACTTTGTGCGTGTGCGCGCCAGTTGTGTGTGTGTGTGTGTGTGCGCGCATGTCTGTGTGTGTGTGCATGCACGCCAATTGTGTGTGTGTGTGTGTGTGTGTGCGTGTGCATGTATTTGTGCGTGTATGTGCGCCAGTTGTGTGTGTGTGTGTGTGCATGCGCGCCAGTTGTGTGTGTGTGTGTCTGCATGTGCATGTATTTGTGCGTGTATGCGCGCCACTTGTGTGTGTGTGTGTGTGTGTGTGTGCGTGTATTTGTCCGTGTATGCTCTCCAGTAGTTGTGTGTGTGTGTGTGTGTGCATGTATTTGTGCGTGTATGCGCGCATGTCTTGTGTGTGTGCTCAGTATTTGTGCGTGCATGCGCGCCAGTTGTGTGTGTGTGTGTGTGTGTGTGTGTGTGTGTGTGTGTGTGTGTGTGTGTGTGTGTGTGTGTGTGTGTGTGTGTGTGTGTGTGTGTGTGTGTGCAGTGTGCACTCACTTAACAATGACAAAGGCTTCTGCCAGTAAAATCATGTGCACGGCTAAATTGGAAATGTGTGATTCACCGTCAGTCGGTGCTACGGTAGGGGAGGAGGGACACACTTGTTCACAGGTCCATTCTTACTGGATTAGAAATTAGAAATACACAATCCTTCCTTGTTTACAACCGGTTTAAACCAAATAAGGGTGTGTGTGAGAGAGAAAGTGTGTGTGTGTGTGTGTGTGTGTGTGCGTGTGTGTGTGTGTGTGTGTGTGTGTGTGCGTGTGTGTGTGTGTGTGTGTGTGTGTGTGCGTGTGCGTGTGTGTGTGTCAGGGATGCAGGGAAAATGCGCTTCTCGTTAAACTACTGGACAAGATTTTTCTAGCTTTTTTTTCTTCGTACTAAAGACTCGAGTTGACTTGGTTGCCTCCATGTTTCCAAATGTGCCTTTATATCCGGGGGTTGTTGTAAGTTTTACCATTATGATTTTAATGATTTTAAACCTAATTTGTTGTGTTTTGAAATATGTGCAGCACTTTTACTGTGTTACTTTTGTGCTTGTATGTATATTTAGCTTCTGTTTTTTATAGTTTTTGTTGTTCTAATAATGTATCTGTTGTTAAAGGTGGAGTCAGTGATTCTGGAGAACGCTTGTTGTCAAAATCACTTTTTGTCAAAAAAAAAAAATCAGTGAATATCTCCTCATGATCCACTACCTGTCTGTACTGGGTGTGTGTGTGTGTGTGTGTGTGTGTGTGTGTGTGTGTGTGTGTGTGGTGTGTGTGTGTGTGTGTGTGTGTGTGTGTGTGTGTGTGTGTGTGTGGTGTGTGTGTGTGTGTGTGTGTGTGTGTTGTGTGTGTGTGTGTGTGTGTGTGTGTGTGCGTGTGTGTGTGTGCGGCACGCTGAAAAAAATCTGGTGTTAATACAAAGCCTAGGCTCTATATAAGTTGCTTGCTACAGTGCCCCCCCCCCGTCCCCCTTTTATTTACATTCACTTTTGTTTACATACCCGTTTACAGAGCCTAGGCTGTGTATTAACAGTAGAAGCACACACAGAGTACGGACAGCTAGCGGATCGTGAGGAGATATTCACTGATTTTGACAAAAAAAAAAATATTTTGTCCAAAAAAGAAATCCAGAACCGCTTACCCCACCTTTAAGCACTCTGTAACGTAGGTTTCAAAAGGTGCTTTAACTAAAATTGTACTTACCTTTTCACTTACTTACTTGTTTTAGTAGATTTTTTCAGTGAATTTTCCTTAATTACATTTTTTTTTTGTCTTTTGTGTACACTTAGATTCACTTACTTAGGTTTCGAAAGGTGCTATAAAACTAAAATTGCAGCTCCATTTACTTACTTTTTTTAGTATAATTTTCGGTACATTTTCTTAATTTCTTACCTTTTACTTACTTACTTTAGGCAAGGCAAGTTTATTTATATAGCACAATTCGAACACAAGGCCATTCAAAGTGCTTTACAGGGGCAAGATTAAAATACATAAAACACATTAGAAAAGCGAATAAATAGAAATAAAACATTTAAAAGCTATTGAATAGAAATAGAACATTTAAAAATTACAGGTTAAACTTAACTTAGGTTTACTTAATTTTCAGTACATCTTCTTAATTTCTTGTCCTTTTCTTCTGTGTCTAGATTCAGAGGGGGCCGACAACAATATGCCCGCCGCCCGAAGAAAAGGGAAAAGTCTCCTTTGCGTGACCCTCCTCAACCTCTGTATCTGCCTCTTGCTTTTCGTTTCGTGGACCTTAAAAAAACCCCAAAACGAGAAAATCCGAATCCCCTCCGTGAGATTCTGGCAAAAACCTACACTCAGCAAATCATTCTGGAACCAGCAACAACAACGCTTGGATTTCGTTTTCAACCCCAATTTCAACCCTGTGCATTCCAACAAGTCTAGAGTGGTCTTTCCCGATTGGCTAAATGACGCCAGCGGACCTCTCAACCCATGCGAACCGGACTACAGTGTCCAAACGCAAATCTCGGACTATAACTTGATTCCGCAGAGTTTCAAGGATTTTGTATTGCACGTGCACTGCCGATCGTATCCTATGTTGATTAACCAGCCGGACATATGCGATAAAAAACCCTTCTTGCTACTGGTGGTAAAGTCCTTGATCCAACATTTTGACCGAAGGCAGGCTATTCGTGAGACGTGGGGGAGAGCTGGAGTCCTAGCAAATCGAACTGTCGCGACCATATTCTTGCTAGGTAACACATCACCCCTGGACCATTTCCCCGACTTACAACAGATGCTACACCACGAGGCACACCTCCACAGAGACCTACTTCAATGGGACTTCCGCGACACCTTTTTCAACCTCACCCTGAAAGACGTTCTCTTCCTGGGGTGGTTTAGCCGAAACTGCCCGCACGCACGGTACATCCTAAAAGGGGACGACGATGTTTTTGTCAACACCTTCCGAATTATCGACCTGTTGGAAGGGTTGTCGGAGAAGCAGCGGGAGGATTTTTTCATAGGCGATGTCATAACCGATGCCGGTCCACACAGGGACCCCGATCTGAAATATTTCATCCCAGAAAGTGTCTTCGAAGGGGGCTATCCACCGTACGCAGGTGGGGGTGGGTATCTGTACTCTGGAGAATTGGCGTTGAGGATTTACAATGTGTCTAGGCAGGTGGTGTTGTATCCCATTGACGATGTGTATACGGGCATGTGTTTACAGAAGCTAGGCCTAGTTCCAGAGGGGCACAATGGGTTTAAGACGTTTGATATTGAGGAGCAGTTGCGTTTCAACCCGTGTGTGTACCGCAGTCTTATTTTGGTTCACAGTCGGACACCACACGAGATGTTGAAAATCTGGCCGTGGATTGTACAACCGGAACTGGACTGTCAGTGAGAAAAACTTAAGAGTTGTGTGTGTGTGTGTGTGTGTGTGTGTGTGTGTGTGTGTGTGTGTGTGTGTGTGTGTGTGTGTGTGTGTGTGTGTGTGTTGTGTGTGTGTGTGTGTGTGTGTGTGTGTGTGTGTGTTGTGTGTGTGTGTGTGTGTGTGTGCGTGTGTGCGTGTGTGCGTGTGTGCGTGTGTGCGTGTGTGCGTGCGTGTGTGCGTGTGTGCGTGTGTGTGTGTGTGTGTGTGTGTGTGTGTGTGTGGACTGTCCAAACAGAGCTGGACTATCAATAAGAAAATAAAAACTTTTTTTTAGATATTTTAAAGATGCTACGAGGAACTTTTTAATATTTCTGAAACAGTCTCATTTTTCCTCTGATGATCCTAAATTACATGTAACAGCAAAACGAGACCATCAGTGTAAAAGAATGCTATTTTTATATAGTTTTTCTTAATGCCTTTGTCATGGGGTATACGCTCACCCAGGAACAACAGCTGGTGTGGTAACAACACTACCGCTTTTAGTCCAAAGGGGGAGCAAAAATGGACACATACTTTTAGTTCCTCTGAGCACCTTTGAAGATTTATTTTAGAGGTTATTTTATCATCAGCTTGAGTGTTGAACAAGATAAAATTTTGACCTGAAGATGGTTTTAGAGAAAAACTCTTAAAGGCCTACTTCACCGGTTTGAATATGAAGGTGTATTGAACTCTGAGATCCTATGTAGTATAAATGTGCAAAAAAAATTGAAATCGGATCATCCTAGCCTGAGAAAAGGCAGAAAGAGTGTTTTATGGTCTCACTGTCTAACCCTATGTATGAAATGTAGGGTTAGGCATATTCCAACCGGTGAAGTAGGCCTTTAATTTCCCAGGGTTAAGACACGTTACAATATTTTTTTGTTTGTTTTTGTTTTAAGGTATATACTGCAGCTTTTTGATTGTTTATTTGATACACAAAACATATTGCACTGTTACCTTTCTAGGTCCAATGGGATAGAAAAGCAGCATTTGAAATGAATCCAAGGTTTTTTTTTTTTTTTTTTTTTCTTTTTTTTAAACCTTTATTTATACAGGTATATCCCATGAAGTTAAAGATACTGATGTATATTGATAATTTAACTTAAATGCATATTCGTTAATATATGGATTTAATTTGCTTGGAGGATGGGTTGAAGTAGGGTGTATCTTTCTTTGTATTTTCATGCACTTTTTTTATTTTTTGTATATAGCTTTTTGATGGTTTATTTGATACACAAAACAGCACTGATGCTTGTTTAATGGGGCTTTTATTGTTTGTTTTTAACCTTTATTTCTACAGGTAAATCCCATTGAGACCGGAGACTCTTTTACAAGGGAGACCTGTTTTCCTTTCCCACGTTACCATTCGCACACACATTTATACACCGATAGCAGGCTAACTATCGACATTCACACGAGGCAAGGTGGGTTAAGTGTCTTGCCCAAGGACACAACAACCATGACACAGGTGGCAGGGCGGGGATCGAACCTCCAACCCTTTGATCATCAGCCGACCCGCTCTACCAACTGAGACACAGTCGCCCCAAAATTGTTGTTGAATATTTTTGTATTCAGCGCCAGTGATGTGTGTTGGAGTCTTGTCTCTATGTGTTTTTGTATTTTTAATTATAAAAAAAAATAAAAATAAAAAAAATTATTGGATCAGTTTTGGATTTGTGTCCAACAGTGAAACAGTAACTTTTCATTCTTAGTATTGAATAATTCTATCACCATAAATTAAAATTATTTTGAGGAACCTGGAACCAAACGTAAGACTAGAATATGTTTGTAAACCAAACTGTGGGCCCTGCTGCTGTAAACAACAACAACAGTGAAACAGTAACTTTTCAGGAAGCTTTCTAACTTCAAACAGTGTTCCAGGGATCACATTTTCCTGTGAGGAAAGTTTGTTTATTCAGTTATGAGAATATATATATATATATCTTACGAGACAAACCCACAGTTAAATAATGCACCAAGTTGACATTTAGAAATGAAAAAGACAAAAAAAAAATACTAATATTTTAGTCTTACGTTTGGTTAGGTTCCTCAAAAATAATTTGTTTTTTTATTTATGATTTAGAATTATTCAATACTAAGAATTACATGGAGAGTAAATGTGTTTAGTAAACTAACTGCAGGCTCTGTGAATGTAAACAATCCCCTCCTCTGAAACTACACAGTGACCCTTTAAATTTTATCCAGAGCTGTAGATTTTTAACATGAAGTTTTATATTGAAAAAAAGACAAAAAATAAATACAGCAGTGGCCTCTGGTGGACAAACATGGTATTAACCTCTCAGCAAAAATAGACAAGAATATGTTTGTAAACCAAACTGTGGGCCCTGCTGCTGTAAACAACAACAACAGTGAAACAGTAACTTTTCAGGAAGCTTTCTAACTTCAAACAGTGTTCCAGGGATCACATTTTCCCTGTGAGGAAAGTTTGTTTATTCAGTTATTATGAGAATAAACCTTAGAAAATGTTTCACTTCTCTGACACAACCAAAGTTACATAATACACCTTTAAGACCTAATTGTCACACTATTAAATGTTAAATTCAATGTTTTTTTTTGGAGGGATAGAGGAAGAGAGAGATATAGAGAGGTAGGAAGAGGAAGCGGGAGGGAGAGAGAGACAGAAAGAGAGACAAAGAGAGAGGGAGAGGGAAACAGAGAAAAAGAGAGATAGAGAGAGGGGAGGGAGAGAGAGAGAGAGAAGGAGAGAGGAAGAGAGAGAGAGGGCGTGAGAAAGGGAGAAAAAAAATACAGAATACAACAGCGGCCTAAATTCAATGTTTTTTTGGAGAGAGAAAGAGAGAGAGAGAGAGATAGAGTGGAAGAGAGAGAGAGAGAAGGAGGGAGAAAGAAAGGGAGAGAGAGCGAAAGAGAGAGAGAGAGAGAGAGGGAAGGAGTGAGAAAGAAAGAGAGAGGGAAGGAGGGAGAAAGAAAGGGAGAGAGAACGAAAGAGAGAGAGAGAGAGAAAAAATGAAATACACCATACATCAGCGGCCTCTGGTGGACAGATGTGGTATTACCCTCTCAGCAAAAGGAAACTCCAATCAGCGAACTGACGAGTTTCAGCTGCTGCGACCGGAGAGGAAAAGTCCAGACGATTTTTCTGAAGCCTCGAGAATTATCTTGACTCTCTTTTTTCACACGTTTAAAGAAGTTTAAACTTTAAACGGAAGGACATATTGGTGGTTAAAACATGCCACTGAAGAACAACTATCGCTTTATAAACATACAACTCATATTCCTGTTGATTTTCGGCACGTTTTGGAATCGCTGTCATACACAGGTGAGATGCAATTCCTTCCTAAGAAAACAATTACCATGCGTTCCAAATCACATACTCTTTTTCTTTTTACTACACTACACACTAAAGTACAGAAGAGTTTTAGTCTTTTTACTACACTACATACTAAAGTACAGAAGAGTTTTAGTCTTTTTACTACACTACATACTAAAGTACAGAAGAGTTTTAGTCTTTTTACTACACTACATACTAAAGTACAGAAGAGTTTTAGGGCCACAGACAGGAGAGAGAAAAAAAAATCAGATAAGGAAGTATTTTTTTCATGTCAAGAAATGTCAAGAATAAAGACGAATACTCCAAAATGCTATTGGAGTTAGTGGGGGCATTTATGTATTTTCAGCATGCTACAATTGACGTGCATGTATTTGGGACATCCTAAATATTTTTCTGGCATACTAAATAGTAGGGAAGTATGGGGATTGGAACGCAGGGTCAATTTTCACGATTCCAAATTTTTATATACAGCTCTGGAAAAAATGAAGAGACCAGTCTGGATTTTTCTTCAATCTTCATCTCTACATTACTTAATGGAAATGCTCTTTAATGACGATATATTTTGGGGTGGGAATTTGGTATAAATGTTGTCAGTAGTTTACAATATAAAACCAAAATGTTCATTCTACTCAAACATATGCCATTAAATAGTAAAACGAGAGACACTGAATATTTGGAGTGGTCTCTTATTTTTTTTCCAGAGCTGTGTATTAGGCCTTTGTATGATATGTTTTAGGATCATTGAATTAATTTAATTAATAGGAATGTTGCTCTTTTCAAAAGCCTGTTTTAACCTCTAGTTACTGTTATGATGTGTAGTTTGTTTGAAGTCTAAAATGGTGTGTGTGTGTGTGTGTGTGCTCAGGAAAACACAGAAGAACCCAACAAGCCTCCAGGTAAGCATTAGATTTTATTCTATGCTATTACATCTACGTTGCACCACCATCTCTACCATTGTGTCCTTGAGCAAGACACTTAACCCCCAAACTGCTCCAGGGGCGCTGTACTATGGCTGACCCTGCGCTCTGACACCCTTTAGGGGCAGTTTACACAGTGAAAACGGTTTCCACATTCATACACAATTGATGTTGACTCGTTCACATGCTTTTGGAGAAAACGGGCCTAAATCGCTGTAGTACGCATGCCAAGCCAATAGTCGGCGGTGACACTTCTAACCTTTTTATTTCTACAGGTAAATGAGACTCTTTTACAAGGGAGACCTGTTTTCCTTTCCCACGTTAGCATTCACACACACACACATTCATACACCGATAGCAGCAGGCTAACTATCGACATTCACACGAGGCAAAGTGGGTGAAGTGTCTTGCCCAAGGACACAACAACCATGACACAGGTGGCAGGGCGGGGATCGAACCTCCAACCCTTTGATCATCAGCCGACCCGCTCTACCAACTGAGCCACAGTCGCCCACTTAGCCTAGTAGATAGCTCTTCCGGTACAATTAGAAGCATAAAACCTTACTGTAACCGAAAAGTAATGCCACTAACGTTCATAAAGCGGTTGGTGTAAGCTTAGGGTTGGAAGTATTGTAAATGACAAGCTTTCTGTCCTCTTATTTCACCGCGTAGAACTTGTGAAAACAGAAGACATGCTGATATTGACTGCATCGCTGCAGGGCTGTGAAGGGGGTTAGGAGTGTGCTAACTTGAGAGGGCGACTGTGTCTCAGGTGGTAGAGCGGGTCGGCCGATGATCCAAGGGTTGGAGGTTCGATCCCCGCCCTGCCACCTGTGTCATGGTTGTTGTGTCCTTGGGCAAGACACTTCACCCACCTTGCCTCGTGTGAATGTCGATAGTTAGCCTGCTGCTATCAGTGTATGAATGTGTGTGTGAATGGTAACGTGGGAAAGGAAAACAGGTCTCCCTTGCAAAAGAGTCTTTGGTCTCGATGGGATTTACCTGAAAAAATAAAGGTTAAAAAAAAAAAAAAAAAAGGGGATATGAGAAAAAGACTCATGTCAATGTAACCTTGTGTGAATTGACTAAATTGAACTTTTAGGTTTGGTTTAGTTTAGTTTAGTTTATTTATTTAGCTTCGTTAGTTTCAGAAAGGGGGAGAGTGAGAAAAGGAGAGATTGTTATTTTTTTAAATATTTTGGCAGTCTCTAGGCACACCGTGGACCCATGGATATGTTAGAACACATTTAAAAAGTGCATTTAGCATAATATGTGACCTTTTTAAGCTGCTTTTTAACGAGTGCTTCTGTTTCCCCCCAGACGGCCCGGGGGAAGATGGAGGGGCTTTCTTCGCTCTGCGCTCCTGTCACCAGCTGCTGACCGGAGACAGCGGGGACTTCTTCTCCCCGACTACCTCTGCTCCAACCCCCCACTCTGGTGTGTGTGTGTGTGTGTGTGTGTGTGTGTGTGTGTGTGCCTGTGTGTGTGTGTGTGTGTGTGTGTGTGTGTGTGTGTGTGTGTGTGTGTGTGTGTGTGTGTGTGTGTGTACACCTTATTAAAAACTAAATCGGTTTTCAATTAAACATTTGCAAATCTCTGAGAACTATTATCAGACTGCACAGGTATTGCACCAGTTTCTCGTTTGCATAAAAAAATATTCAAATGTGTTGGTGGTACAGTATGGTTATTTGAAGCCATTAGTTCATTGAATTTAGAGAAAAATACTATATCGTGCTTGTGCATTGTCCTTAGAGTAAAAGTTGCATTCTAAAACCTTTAAAAAAGTGCTATATATATTTTTTAATAGTTTTTCTATCTCAACCCCATTGATCTTAAATAATTCTTCTTCTTCATTTCCTCAAGGTGAATTAGGAATAATATATATATTTTTTTACTATTTTACATATTCAACTAAATTTAACTGTTCTTTATTTAGCTATAAATATGTCCCTTTATTTCTGATCCACATATGTTCAAAATAAAAACTAATGTCACTCATGGTAAAATGTAGGGTTAGACAGTGAGACCGTAAAACACTCTTTCTACCCTTTTCTCAGGCTAGGATGAACCGATTTCTAACATGTTTGCACATTTATACTACATAGGATCTCAGAGTTCAATGCACCTTCATATTTCCACCGGTGAAGTAGGGCTTTAAAGCAAAAATGCCCCAAAAAATAATCTTTTTAAAAATTCTTCCTAACCCCCTTCAGGTGTAACTGGACGATCGTGGTGGAGGTTGGGAAGAGGATCCATCTCCAGCTGGAGGACATGACGTCTGAGGAATCCTGTCTGATCAAACAGGACCAGCTGCATGTGGACGAGCCCGAGGGACACACCACAGGACACAAGGTAGTACACTAACTATTTTTTTATTTTATTTTATTTTATTTTATTTTATTTTATTTTATTTTATTTTATTTTATTTTATTTTATTTTATTTTATTTTATTTTATTTTATTTTATTTTATTTTATTAATTTGCTTTTAAATGTTTTATTTCTATTCATTCGCTTTTCTAATGTGTTTTAATCTTGTCCCTGTAAAGCACTTTGAATGGCCTTGTCTGAATTGTGCTATATAAATAAACTTGCCTTACCAATTTACAGAGCCTAGGCTGTGTATTAACACTTGATTGGTAATATATTAACCCCAGAACCAATATGCAGTTTGTTCACATACAAGTTTACAAAGCCTAATTTTGCGTGTCTGTGTGTGTGATTGTGTTATATTTAGTTTAATGTTGGTATGTTGCTAGCTACCATTGGCCCCTATTTAACAGCTTAAAATAACCATATTGTACTTCCGAGTTCCAACACATTTGATTATTTTCATATTCTTATTGGCCCCCTTTTTCAATAAACTTTCTAAACTTTTTCAAGGTCCTACATAAGTGCCACTCACTCTCTCTCACACACCACACCTTAACGTTTCCTCTCTCCAACTCTCTTCCAGGTCTTGCAGAAGTGCTGGCAGGAGGCTAAGTTCACGTCTGTGTCTAACACTCTGTATGTGGTGCTGCTGATCGGAGGCTGGCCCAGTGCGCCTTACAGAGGCCTGTACGGGCGCTACCAGGCCTTTGGACAGCCCGCCATGTACCATCCACAGGTCTGTGTGGAGGGAGGGGGGAGTCGGTGTGTGTGTGGAGGGGGGAGGGGGGGTGTGTGTGTCTATCTGTGTGTTTGTTTGTTTGTGTGTGTGTGTGTCTATCTGTGTGTGTGTGTGTGTGTGTGTGTGTCTATCTATCTGTGTGTCTGTCTATCTGTGTGTGTGTGTGTGTGTGTGTCTATCTATCTGTGTGTGTGTCTATCTATCTGTGTGTGGGGGGGGGGGGAGGGGTTGGTGTGTGTGTCTATCTGTGTGTGTGTGTGTGTGTGTGTGTGTGTGTGGGGAGGGAGGGGTCGTTGTTTGTGGTGTGTCTATCTATCTGTGTGTGTGTGGAGGGGTGTGTGTGTGTGTGTGTTCAGCTATTATGTGTGTGTGTGTGTGTGTTCAGCTATTATGCACTAAATTAAATGTACTTATGGATATTATAATTACTTTCTACAAAATCTGCTAGAAAATAAAACCCAAAATTCTACACACTGCAGCTTTAAATAAAACAGCTTTTTTTCCCCACTACACACAGGAGGGGGTGACTGCAGACTCACAGCCTTCTATGCAACACAAAGATCTAGATGAGATCATGAACGGTGAAAACATGGAACCGGATTCCTCAACCGTGAACCCGGATTCTGAATCTGAATCTGTCATGTACGATTATTATGATCAAAAGTCGGCCGTGGAAGGAGAGGACAGAGACACTGAGGTAAGTATGGTGCCATTACAAAGAGATTTGACTGAAATACCTACTTCACCGGTGGGAATATGAAGGTGTATTGAACTCTTGAGATCCTATGTAGTATAAATGTGCAAAAAGTTTAGAAATCGGTTCACCCTAGCCTGAGAAAAGGCAGAAAGAGTGTTTTATGGTCTCACTGTCTAACCCTACATTTTCCCATGCGTGACATCACACATGGTAAAATGTAGGGTTAGGATTAAGGCATTGATAAATTATACCAGTATTAATGAGTGTTTCAATCCATGACTGATGGGAACATAGGATAATTTTTTTCTTGGTTTTCTGATTAATTTAATTGCATATATTTTATTATATATGTTTTTAATTCATTTCATTTCATTTAACTTTTATTTATCCTCGAGAGACCAATTGAGGGGTGACCCTCATTTACAATGACGTCGAGTTCAAAACAAATTCAAAGGAAAAACAACAATACATAAACAATATTCAATGCAAAAACATCAAATACACAACAACAGGTGAAGAGAAAAAAACAAAACAATTGAAACTTTTACACAGTGGTGAAGAGTGGCAGCAATTAAAATGAAATGGGTGAAAGTACAATATAGCCTAATTAAAACAGTTACAGGTAGAGTTTGGCAGATTTAAGATAGTTTGGTTCCTTTGTTTGTGTCCTTGTTGTGTTGTGCAGATGTTTGTTTGTGTTTTGTGGGAAAAAAAACAATAAAAATGTGTGTTTCAATAACATCCTAACAATACCCAGCACTAAAATATTATCTAGGAATGTCCAGAAAATATGTTAAAATTCTTCTATCTTCTTTTCACTCAGGTGGTAGAAAACGACTATGCAGCTTCAGAGAGCTACATCCATGTTAGCTCCCCACCCACCGACGCCGTGCCCACACAGGGGACACCTCGATCGGGTAGGATGGCCGCTGATCAGACCCCCTCCATCCAGGCTAATGCTAACCCACTATCTGAACCAAGGTCTACACAGCTACAACATGAACAGGAGCTACAACCCACAGCTAGCATAACTACGGCCAGACAAAGGGACGAGGAGACAGTCACATCCCATTCAAAGGAAACTGGAATTGAAAGCAGCACAAGGAGCCCATCAGAGGAGGAGAATTCTGATGAAGGTGAATCGAAAAAATAAATAATAATAAATATTCCTTTTTATATTTGTATATATACTTATTTTTTTAATAAAAAATACTAATGAATCAAAAGTAATTTTATTATTAAGAGACCCCTTCAAATGTTCAGTGTCTCTCGTTTTACTATTTATAGGCATATGTTTGAGTAGAATGAACATTTTGGTTTTATAATATAAACTACTGACACCATTTCTACCAAATTCCAATACAAGTTTTGTCATTAAGAGCATTTCCATTAAGTTATGTAGAGTTGAAGATTACCTTTTTGAAAACCATATTTTCTTATGAATCACTTTCTTTAAAGGAGGAAACAAAATGGAGGCCAGTGTGTCTTCGGAGCAGCAGTTTCCTGGTTCCTCTGTAGATCCAGAGCAGAGCGGGGAAACCCAGGAGACGTTCCCTCAGCCCAACATGGTGGAGCCTCTGTCTGACCACAGGGAGAACCGTGAGTACATCTTTATTTTTATTTATTTTTATTTAACCTTTATTTCACCAGGAAGGTCCCATTGAGTTACAGTAACTCTTCTCACAGGGAGTCCTGGCCAAGACAGGCAGCAGAAAAGAAGTTGCAGAATTTGCACAAGGCCACACACACATACAAACAAAGTACACCACAATTGACACTATAATGCTAAAATTACACTTCATAACAGGCTATATAGAAACAAGCTAATACATTGTTAGTGTACATCTGGGGTTCACTGTCCTTGCCTTCCAATAACCTGTACTATCTAAGGGTTGGAGGTTCGATCCCCGCCCTGCCACCTGTGTCATAGTTGTTGTGTCCTTGGGCAAGACACTTCACCCACCTTGCCTCGTGTGAATGTCGACAGTTAGCCTGCTGCTATCGGTGTATGAATGTGTGTGTGAATGGTAACGTGGGAAAGGAAAACAGGTCTCCCTTGAAAAAGAGTCTTCGGTCTCAATGGGATTTACCTGTAGAAATAAAGGTTACAAAAAATTTAGTATGCTAGACAAAAGGGGTAAAACTTAATCATCATTGTACTGTATTTGCTTTGCAAGTCTTTGGATGAATAAAAAAACCTTTGAAAGAAAAAGTGAACACACAAACAAAAGACAAAATAAACAACTAACATGGTCACTTTTTAAAATAGAAATATGTTTAAATTTCCAATGTTTGATGATTGATTTTGGATTTGAATATCCCCCCTCAAAAAACGTACAACAAATGTCCAGCATCATTCCCCCCAAACATCCGAAACTCAGACTCCATTAACTCATTCAAAAGCCAACTCAAAACTCACCTATTCCAGAAAGCTTACGACCCCTGACTCCACCCTGACTCTATTTTAATTTGTTTTCGTGTTTCTTTCTTTTCTTTTATGTATATTATATTGCAATGTAAAGCGTCTTTGAGTGACCTACAAAAAAGCGCTATATAAAACCTATCTATTATTATTATTATTATTATTATTAATCTTTAAACTTGTTTCTCCGTTGAAGATCACATGAGAAATCTCTCAGACATCGCTCATCTTCCTGGCAGTGAGTATTTGACCGACTACACACAACTTCACGGGAATGATTAAGATCAGTAAACTCCTTATATTTAAGTCACATATAAATACATTATCTCTTGTTCAGTGTCTTGCATGCTTTCAGTTCCAAGTTCACTTATTCATATACTGTGTTGCTAGGCAGATTTGGAGCGGTGACATCATGGTTTTGCCTCCCGACAGATCACCTCTATGAAGTGGCTGTTGAGATGAATTTCATTGAAGATTTGGACCAATCCTGGGACAGTGTTTCCAAGCTGCTGATGCATCAAGTGAAGGCTTTGGTATGGCAACAAAACAATACATCAGGGGTCAGGGTCAGGGTTCAAGGTTTTTATTAAATGTCCCACGAGGGCAAATTTGTGTACAGCAGGAGAAGTTTAACGACACACGACAAATAAGACATCAGGACACAATAACACAACAATATATACACAAGTATATACACAGCCTGAGGAGACACAAAGTGCATACAAATAAAGTGCCAGGAAATAAAAATAAAAATAAGTAAAAATAAAAGTCATCAACAACAACCAAGGATATAAAAAAAAAAAAAAAAAAAATAGTGCGTAACTTCTGTTGCCCCCTACGAGGAATCAAAACAACACTAGTCGGTGCATCTACATGAGGTAAAGCCTTCAGTGATGGCACATGGATTTTATACCTTCTGCTGTACGTCCAGGTTTTTTTTTTCTTAGCAGTAGAATCAACAACTGAAACATTTCTTGGGCTCTTCTTGGGGATTTTTCTGAGCTCCTGCACCAGTGTCAGGGGAGGAGGGGGGAGGGGACACCAGTTTGTAAACGCTGCCATACTGAGAAATACAGAGAGAGTTTTGTGGAGCTGATAATAGGCTTGATCAACTTTGTGTCAACTCATTTGGCGATGGCTTGAATGTAACCGACATTCATTCATTCATATGAAAAAGTTACGCACTGTAGCTTTAACTTGCAATAAATGTTTTTTTCTAAAGTTATTAGGGAAGTAATGAGAACTTGTGTTTGTGTAGATCAGCGAGCGACTAGAAGCCCTGAAGACGCCGCTGCATGTCTCTCCTAAAAGAATAAAAAGGTTGGTATATGGTGTGTGTGTGTGTGTGTGTGTGTGTGGGCATGACTGTTGCTGCACATGTCTTATGCGAGTATTATCATTAGGTTTTAGGCATTTAAAAAAAATGTTTTAACCCCTTATTACTCTATCCGTTAACTTAAAATGTTGGCTTATTTCTATTTGAAGGTTTTTTCCAAATGAGTTAAAGCTGGGGTGGAGAATTTGGGGAGAAAATAGCAGTTGGGATAGAGATTTAAATCCAAACACCTCAACCGCTCCACTTGTTCTCTTTGGTCCCTCCCCTATGGTCCCTCCCTGACACGCTCTACACACCAACAACGTCGTGCCAAAGTGAATGGACAGTCCCAACAGCCAATAAAAACAGAGAATCGTAGCCTCACTCTGATTGGTCAAAGTGTACAGCTCATGTTAACTTCGACCTATCAGAAATCACATACCCCAGCTTTAACTTAATTCATCTAGTGTGTTGCAATTGTAAAAAATAAATAAAAATGTATCAATAATTTCAACAAATGTTCCCCTGTTGCACTAATGTGTGTGTGTGTCTGTCTGTCTGTGGCAAATGTCTATTTGTCTCACGCTCTCCCCCCCGTGTGTGTGTGTGTCTAGGTTGAGACTAGGAGCCCTGTACATCCTCTGGCTACAGACAGTAAAGGGTCATGGTGATGTGCGTGTGCATAACGTTGTGCGGTCGGCCATGATGGGCCTCATCGCCATGGGGATCAGTATCCCCGGGATGCACCAGAAAGCTACTGTCATCTCCGTGTCAACTGGAGGTATTAAGCCTGTTACATACTCCGCGAGAAGAAAGAACAAAGTTCTCGGTGACAGAGCTGCGAGAAGAAAATGACGTCTCGAATGTGTGTGTGAATGGGTGAATGTGTACAAAAACAATGTAAAGCGCTTTGGGTCTGTGAACAACGGAGATAAAGCGCTATATAAGTCCATTTACCATTTTTACCATTACCTCCCTCTCTCCCTCCCTCTCCCCCTCCTCCCTCCCTCCCTCTCTCCCTCCATCTCTCTCTCTCTCTCTCTCTCTCTCTCCCTCTCTCTCCCTCCCTCCCTCTCTCCCTCCCTCCACCCTCTCTCTCCCTCCCTCCCTCCCTCCCTCCCTCCCTCCCTCCCTCCCTCCCTCCCTCCCTCCCCCTCCATCCCTCTCCCCTCCCTCCCTCCCTCCCTCCCTCCACCCCCCTCCCTCTCTCAGATGTGAATGAGTGTGGCCTGCAGCTGGTGCTCTGTGACTCTAACGCAGACTGTGTGGATCAGTTCGGTTCGTACTCGTGCGTCTGTCGGCCGGGCTTCCAGGACGCGTCCCGCCTCGGCTCGGGGGGACCGTGTGTGTGGACGTGAAAGACACAGGTACGCTCACACCTGTACAGTATGTAGTATATTGAAAGCGTACTTACTGCCCCACATGCCTACTGTCTGCTGGCACTGTTTTGGGCGAGCTTTTGGACAGAACTCCCTAAAATATAGACTTGCTCTCCCGCTGGCCACTCACGGACACACCTCCCGACGTATATTATTATAGAGTAGCGCTATAAGATTCAATTAAAAGATATAACCAAAACATCATAACTGCATGCAATATACTACAGTGGTCTATATTTGCAACTATAGGTAGGCTCATACATATAATTGATTAAATATATTGGGTGCCATCATTTCACAGTAATATGTGTGTTTTTTCCGATGACATAGCTTCATTTCATGGTGTTGCCATTGAGGGTCGCTGATTCCCCGAGTCAGGAAAACCTTGCGTGAGCTCTACGCATGGTCGAAAGTTGGCGTGGGAATACGCACACGCAAAGAATTTCTTTATAAATACCAACGTTTTGCCACTGCACATTTTACCGCCATTTCTGCCTGTATACGCAAGGTTTTTGTGCACCGCAAGCTTTATAAATGAGGCCCCTGGTCTGCTTCCTGGCTTACAGTTTTTTCGCCACTGTTCGACACCGGGTTTCATCCCTTATTTACACCTTATTTACGATATCTTAGTTCAAAATGTTGCTCTATTCTCCTGCTTTGTGTTGAATTCATTCAAGCCGAATAAAGTCCCATCAGCTTGATTTTGTATTGTTAGTTCCCTGTCCAGGTTACGTTTATTTGTAAGTCGGACATTCTCCAGAAAAATAAAGTTGGATACTCCTCACAGAAAAAAATAAAATAAAATCGTAATTTTTGTTTTTAGATGATACCTTGGTTAAAATGTTTTGCTCTTTTCACCTACTGTGTCTCGCCTAAAACCAAACCAAATTAAACCCAAACCACACCTCTTTTCCCCCTTATCTCCAGGTTGCCCCCCCGGCCTCTCCCCGGCCACTAAAGGAGTCTACGTGTTGTTCTTCGTGCTCAGTTTCTGTCCTCGTGATGCTTCTGGCTGCGGCGGCCATGTTTTACCACCGCCATCACCGCGGCGCATTCCTCGTCCGCTGTCATAGCGACGGAAGCTTAGCGCCTAGCAACCCGAAAACAACACATCGTCCAAAACATCATCATCGCCACGACGACGGCTACTCTGTGCCCGCCGGAGATGATGTCATAATGCCCCCCTTGCCCCCTCCCCCCCCTCCCCCGCCCAACAGGGGGTACAGGGACAGCTGGGTAATTATTTATTGAATCTGGTAGAATAACTAACTAACTAACACACACACACACACACAATACATATACTCATGATATTATATCCATAAGTACATTTAATTTAGTGCTTAATAGCTGATTTATTTTTTTAGAATTATTATTTTTTTCCTTAGAAAGGGTCTCATACATGTCCATATTTCTCCATACTTTGGACCAAGGCCTTGTCACCGCCATTTTGGAAGTGTCATTGGAATTTCATCAGGTGCATTGTTTAAAATGTAGAATTGTTCTAGTCCTTGAAGGCCACTGTAGCTTCTGTTATTATTCTAAAGGGTTGGGGTTACCCAGGGAGCGTTGCATTCTAGAACTTTGTAGAACTTTCTTGATGATGTCATATTACACACTGCACCTTTTAAACTTGCATAACCTTTTTTATTGTTTGTATTGTTTAGAATCGCTGTCCGGTTGTTGATCTGCCGTTGCTACGCTTCAGCCCGTTGCTACCGGACGTTGGCATGGAGACACAGAAAGGCGGGAAAAAGTGACAGCTGAATCTCTCGTCAAATATCTGTTTGTTTGTTTTGTTTTGTCTGATATTATTGAACCTTTTGTTTGTGATCTGTTGAATTAAACTCACAAAAAAAACTGCATTCCTATTTTGTCTGGCGTTTTTGTAGACCAAAGGGGTATTTTAATATTTACTACCACAAATAACTGTCTTAACATCAACTTATCTTTTCAATTTAGCAGTTTTAAAGGTGCTACGAGGAACTTTTTGAATATTTCTGAAACGGTCAATTTTTACTCTGATCATAAATTACATGTAACCGCAAACGAGACCATCAGTGCAAAGAATGCTATTTTTATATAGTTTTTCTTAATGCCTTTGTCGTGGGTATACGCTCACCCAGGAACAACAGCTGGCGTGGTAAAAACACTACCGCTTTTGTCCAAAGGGGGACGCTAGAATTAATACAAACTGAAAGTTCCTCGAAGCACCTTATGTGTTTTATATACAGTGGGCGTCCTGGGGAAATGCACCTGTTGGAAGACCAAGAAGTACTAAATAAATAACTAAATACATCTTCACCTCATCACTTGATATTGTGGAAAGACTTGAGGCAGTGGTGGATGATGCCATCTTTAGTAACTATAGCTTCTTGTCCTTGAAGGCCACCGTAGCTTCTGTAAATTCTCCTCAAAGGGAAGGGCTTAGCAAGGGAGCGTTGCAAATCTACAATTTGAAAATGTGGAAATTCATTGTCATTCTTGTACTATTATTTTTATTGTTTTCGTCTGTCCAAGGGTTGTTGAGGGTGGTTGGGTTTTTTTTTTTAAATGTTTAATACAAATGAAATAGTTTGAAAATAATAAATCAGGAATTCACCTTATTATTATTATACAGAATTTCAAGGACACTCCTAGCGGGACACTTGGACCTGAGGCCACCTGCATAGCTGTGTGTGTGTCTGTGTGTTTCCGTGTGTGTGTTTGTGTAGAGTGAGGTGCTGTTTGTGTGTGTGTGTAGAGAGTGAGGCTCAGTGTGTGTGTAGAGAGAGAGAGGTGTGTGTGGAGTGAGTTGCCCTTTGTGTGTGTAGTGAGGTTATGTGTGTGTGTGTGCGCAGAGAGTGTGTTGCCCTGTGTGTGTGTGTGTGTGTGTCGTTGCAACGTGTGTAAGGAGTGTGTGTCTGTGGAGTGTGTGTGTCTGTGTAAAGTGAGGTGCTGTTTGTGTGGTTCAGTGTGTGTGTGTGTGTGTGAGTTTCCTTGTGTGTGTGTGTGAGTTTCCGTGTGTGTGTGTGGTTGTGTGTGCATGAGTTTCCGTGTGTGTAGAGAGTGAGTTGCCCTGTGTGGTTG
>CM047506.1:32898054-32900554 GCA_026122265.1 Ammodytes dubius
TTTACACAGTGGTGAAGATTAAGTGGCATATATATATATATACATATAAACACACACACACACACACACACACACACACACACACACACACACACACACACACACACACACACACACACACACACAGTGTCCTCTCTGTCCGCTACGTGTGTGTGTGTGTGTGTGTGTGTGTGTGTGTGTGTGTGTGTGTGTGTGTGTGTGTGTGTGTGTGTGTGTGGTGTGTTAGTGTGTGTGTGCTGGATATGACATAGCAAGTTATAGATTTTTGTCTTTCTAGGAGTAACAGCTTGAGATTCAGCAACAGATCTGACAAGACTTTACATTCACACACTGTTTTGTAGATGATTTTTTATTTTTAAGTAATAAGGAAACAAAAAACTAAAATATGTATTTATTCAATAATGGAAGATGTCTCGACGTGTACACACACACACACACACACACACACACACACACTTCTTCACCCTTTACAAAGACTGAACACACACACACACACACACACACACACAGGAGGAGAGGTACACACACACACACACAGAAACACACACACACACACACACACACACACACACACACACACACACACACACACACACACACACACAGCCTTATCTCTGGTCTGCAGACGGCCCAGATCAGTGTGCGCCTAGCGATCGATGGATCAGATAAAGAATGAAGACAGAAATAAAGTGTAGCGTTATCTCGCTACACGTCTAATTATGAAGCTGAGTGTGTGTGTGAGAGGGTGATACCAGGGACTGGAGTGGTGTGTGTGGGGGGGGGGGGACGGGGGGGGGTCTGTGTGTGTGTGTGTGTGTGTGTGTGGAGAGGGGGGGGGGGTCTGTGTGTGTGTGTGTGTGTGAGTGCATGAGCATGAGTATCATTTTGTGTGCGTGTATGTTTCTGTGTGTATGTGTGTACATGTATTCGTGTGTGTGTGTGTGGGTGTGTTAGTGTACGTTTCTGTGTGTGTGTGTGTGTGTGTGTGTTTACATGTATGTGTGTGTTCATGGTGTGTATGTGTATGTTCATGCTGTCTTTGTGTGTGTCTGACTGTACATGTATGCGTGTGTGTGTGTGTGTTTCTCTGCGTGTGTGTGTCTGTTAGTGTACGTTTCTGTGTATGTGTGTGTCTGTTAGTGTACATTTCTGTGTGTCTGTGTTTACATGATAGCGTGTGTTCATTGTGTGTGTGTGTGTTGGGATTAGCACCCTATTAGCTCCTCAGCCTTTTCAAACAGACATGGCACCTGGACGCCTGACGGGCTGAAGACCAGTAAACTCTCAAACAGAAGAGTGTGTGTAAGAGGTGAACCAACGTCTGCTAACATTTTGGAACTTTACACACACACACAAACACACACATACACACACACACACACACACACACACACACACACACACACACACACACATTTTGGCTGTATTTTGCTCAAAGATGCCAATGCAAAAAAATAAACAACGGCTTATTTGAATACAAAATAACTACAGACACTGACTTTACAGTTGTGCAATTTTGTTTGCTATGTGAAGGTACAACTTTTGTGCAAACATGCAGACAGTACAAAGCAAAGTTCTACTGGTGCAATATTATGCAGACACACTAAATACAAATAATGGACCATACACTTACACTGCGGTACAATCGCCCGCACAAAGCTGCATACACAGAGCAGCTGATAGAGAAACGCTTGGAGACACATGTGCACATTTATTTACTGCAGATCTCGGCCTTTCGCGCAGTTTATGACCATGAAAAAGCACACATCGCACGTGCTAGTACATTAATTGTGCACCATCGGTCGGTAGTCAAGGCGGGGGCCAGTAAATATTACGGGCCGCCTATTAAATAGTGTCATATTGTATCAGCTGGCGTAGTAAAAACACTACCGCTTTTGTCCAAAGGGGGGCGCTAGAATTAACACAAACTGAAAGTTCCTCGGAGCAACTTTAACAACAAATATATGAATATGCCGTGAGACAGTGACAGTGACCTTCAACTTCAACTTTATCTTAAACACAAAAGCAAACACACACACACACACACACACACACACACACACACACACACACACACACACACACACACCAAGACGCACAAACACACACACACACACACACACACACACACACACACACACACACACACACACCAAGACGCACACACACACACCAAGACGCACAAACACACACACACACACCAAGACACACACACACACACACACACACACACACACACACACACATACACACACACACACACACACACACACTGTTATGTGTAGATCTGCTCTATGCTTGCAGTGCTCCTGAAGCCCCTCCCTCACCTCGTTACCTGCCACCTCCTATTTAAGCCTGGAGGCTTAGTTGACTCTCTCTCTTCACCTTTTGGTTAAACCTTTGTTACAATAAACGCAGTTTTCTTACACCTTTACCTTTGGTTTGTGTACTTTATGTTGCTTCCCGAGCCGGGTTGTAACACACACACACACACACACAC
>CM047506.1:32910554-32913054 GCA_026122265.1 Ammodytes dubius
CAGGCTTTTCTTTTGAAATCCAACAATGCCTCTGATATTCCAAAATATTTTAAAATATAGAAATCAACCCTGTTTTTTTTTTTGTTGCATTTTATAAAGATGAATTGACATATTCCATTTAATGTCCCTGCATGGCCCTATAGCCGTTACATTACAAAGACACCTTTGGCCTTATCACCAGATTGATTCATTACGCTAATGTGAGTGTAACCCTGATAAAAATAAACAGCTAATCTGTGACATGTTCATGCTTTTATTTTGAAATCCAACAATGCTTACAATATTCGAAAATATTTTAAAATATAAAAAAATATCTTGTTAGTTTTTTTTTTTTGCTTTAAAAAAAAAATTCTCCCCGTTATAATGCCTGGCCCTCAATGTTGGTGTATTTGGCCTTATCCTAAAAGCATTAGTGCAGATTGAACAATAAAAGGCAAATTTCTGATTTGTGACTTGTTCTTGCTATTATTTTGAAATCCAAGAAAGCCTAAATGTGTAAAAATCTGTCTATATTATCTATTTTTTAATTAATTAACACAGCTCCTTTAATGTCTCCCTGTTGTAATGCCTGGCCCTAGACGTTGGTGTCTTTGGCCTTATCCTAATAGCGTTATCACCAGATTGATTCATTACGCTAATGTGAGTGTAACCCCGGTGGCCTGTTGAAATGCGTGGCCTGTTGAAATGCGTTGCAATATGACACTCTTCAAATTTGTCCTAACACAAACCCTGGGGAGGGAAACACAACCGCAGCTAATGGGAGGGGGAGGGGGGGGGCTGTGTGTGTGTGTGTGTGTGTGTGTGTGTGTGTGTGAGTGTGTGTGTGATGGGGGGGGGGGGGTGATTATGCAGACTAAAGCTTGACTGTCAACAGATATTAGTGTGTGTGTGTGTGTGGGGGGGGGGGGGGGGGTGTGCGCTATCAGGGTTGCATCCCCGCCTTCACACTCACACACTAACATCCACACACACATTCACACGCAAAACACACACACACACACACACACACACACACACACACACACACACACACACACACACACACACACACCACACACACACACACACTGCTTCCACTAAAAATATCCCCCTCCATTTAAGAGGGTCCTCCCGAAAAAATGCCTCAAGCTGGTCATTAAGTGTCTTGCTTGAGCTTTAAATTTTAAATGTTTCTGTCTGTAAAATGATGATATTTTATTGGCAAGGACTGTAGTCATCTCTTCATTTTTTGTATTTTTTTTGACAAAAATTGTTGAGTATGCCTTTAAATTGATTATTTTGGAAGAAATTAGACTATTGAAGCTCAACTTACCGACATTTACTTCTGATTTTACATAAAAAATTGTCAAAAACTAACAATTCGGACGAAAAAATACAGAGAAAAAAACTTAAAAAAAAGCTAAAAATGAACAATTTATCTTCTTAAAGTGACACAAACGATAAAATAAAACTAAATGTATGGTTAAATAGTTTATTTTAGACTTCTTAACTGCATTAACATCTTGACATAACACTAAAAATTATCAAAAACTAACAATTCTGATGATTAAATTCAGAGAAAAACCAAAATAAATGTCAAAATTAACCAAATATTTTTTTAAAGTGACACAAACAATAAAAATAAATTATTTTCTTTCTAAACTGGCAAATAAACAGCAACGCTACTGAATAAATACTTGAAACAACTATTTTTTTTTCTTCTGAAAAGTGTCATATATTTGACATTATAATGATAAAATAAAATTTAAGGGGATAATTGTGCTCCAGACATTCCATTCTTAATCCCTAATAACATCTACAATTTTAAATAGTTTTAGTTTTAAACATAACAGCAGTTACATATTGGAAGACAGTCTTTTATCCCGCTTCTCAAGAATCACTGATATACAAAAATACTAAGTCCTGATGATGACATTCCAACTATGACACTTTCAAGATGGCGGCACTAGGCCTTGGTCCAAAATATGCAGAAATATGGACATATATGAGACCCTTTCTAAGGGAAAAAATAATAATAAAAAAAAATAATTCAGCTATTATGCACTAAATTAAATGTACTTATGGATATTATAATTGCTTTCTACAAAATCTGCTAGGAAATAAAACCCCAAATTCTACACACTGCAGGTTTAAATCTAGCCAGAGTTTTCCACAAGCCCTTTTTGCATGTGGAAGTTTTTTGCCAACAGGGAAAATACATTAAAGACAAAAGGAGCAAATAACAACTAGTTAAGTAAAGGGGGCGGGCTCTGTTTAACATGAGAATAGAGGCAGATTAATGGGAGAGATTGAGCCGCTGCTAATTCAGTGATTATCGGCATTTGAATGGGGCGCTGACAGACAGACAGACGGACAGACAGATAGACAGACAGACAGACAGACAGATAGACAGACAGACAGATAGATAGACGGACAGACGGACAGACAGACAGACACACAGACAGACAGACAGACAGACAGACAGACAGACTGACAGACAGACAGACAGACAGACAGACAG
>CM047506.1:32923054-32925554 GCA_026122265.1 Ammodytes dubius
ACACACACACACACACACACACACACACACACACCACACACACACACACACACACACACACACACACACACACACACACACACACACACACACACACACACACAACACACACACACACACACACACACACACACACACACACACACACACACACACACACACACACACACACACACACACACACACACACACACACACACACACACACACAACCCCAGCACACACACACACACACACGCAAACAGGCGCGCAGCACACACAAAACACACACACACGCAAGCAACACACACAGACACACACACATCACACCAACACACCAACACACACACCACACACACACAGCCGCGCAAGCAAACACACACACACACACACACACAGACACAGGCGCGCAAGCAAACACACATACAACAGTGACCGCTTCCGAATTCACAGCCATTCAGCATTAGAGCAAACTGTGGGATTATGAGATGTATATATATATATGTCAAAATTTAAAAAAATTTAGGCGAGAAAATATTTTTTTTTTCAAGCACTATATGGTACATTTTTAAGAGTTTTTTGTGTTGCTATTTTGCTTCCATGTCAGGCCTGTGTCTTCTTTCATACTAGTATAAATCAAAAGGTCCAACATGTACATTCAGGTGTTTATTTATTTGACTAAACCTTGTCTGTTTGCGTCTGTATATTTCTCCTATACAACCATCTTTAACGGACATTATCTCAAAAAAAAATGTCAATACCCTGGACCAAGAAATCTCAACTTCTAAAGCACTTACATCAACTAAACTTTCCATAATCATTCTCAGCATTATTCTGAAGGTTATTACAGAAGGATTTGTTCATATGTTGTTCACTGTCTGATTTATGAGACATTTTGTTCTTAAAAACATGATGAAAATGATTATTTTTTAGACATGTACATGGTATTTTTTTGATTTATAAAATGAATTAAAGGCTCTATCCAAAATGTGTTCTTTAAAAACGTATTCACACATTTTTGATCTAGTATGGATCAGTGTGTGTGTGTGTGTGTGTGTGTGTGTGTGTGTGTGTGTGCGTGTGTGTGTGCGTGTGTGTGTGCGTGTGTGTGTGTGTGTGTGTGTGTGTGTGTGTGTGTGTGTGTGTGTGTGTGTGTCTGTCTGTCTGTCTGTCTGTCTGTCTGTCTGTCTGTCTGTCTGTCTGTCTGTGTGAAATGAAAGATTGTAACTCTTGTTTTATCCAACAGCTAGATGTCGCCAAATTTATGTATTTATTCAAACGATTCTGAAAAAATGTGTAATACGAAAAATAACCATTTTGATGTACGTAGTCAAGTGGCAAAGTTTCATGAAGATATCTATAAGTTAAGTTGTTTTACCATATGTTCCTGCAGTGTCTTGCCTTAAAGGTGCTACGAGGAACTTTTAAATATTTCTGAAACAGTCTCATTTTCCCTCTGATGATCATAAATTACATGTAAGGCAAGGCAAGGCAAGTTTATTTATATAGCACAATTCAAACACAAGGCCATTCAAAGTGCTTTACATAAAACACATTAGAAGACATTTAAAAGCAAATGAAAAGAAGTAAAACATTTAAATTAAATAAAAGGTACAGGTTAAAATGGAAACAGAAAAGTCTTCAGACTCGATTTAAAAGAACTGAGGGTTGCAGCAGACCTCAAGTTAATGTAACAGCAAAACGAGACCATCAGTGCAAAGAATGCTATTTATATATCGTTTTTCTTAATGCCTTTTGTCATGGGTATACGCTCACCCAGGAACAACAGCTGGCGTTGTCAAAAACACTACCGCTTTTGTCCAAAGGGGGGCGCTAGAATGAACACAATCGGAAAGTTCCTCAGAGCACCTTTAAGGGGAAAATTCTGTTCCCAATCGTAAAATGTTTTGTTTTTGTATAGTGACGCTAGTATAAAAAGTAAACGGTTGTAAAGCCCACTGAGACAAATGTATTTGTGATTTTGGGCTATACAAATAAAACTGATTTAAACGGTTGTACTAGGTTTTAGTAGAAGCTGGTGGCAGGTTGAATATGTATGAATAGCCATAATCAGATCGTTGGGCAGTCACCCTCTGAAGGGGGAAAGAGAGGGGCACACAATGGGGTTGATTTAATTACTTGGAGTGGGTCTGCGCCTTGTTAGGATGGAGTGAAAAGGCTGGCAGTATCCCTGTGCTATTTAAAGGAGTGTGTGTGCGTGTGTGTGTGTGTGTGTGTGTGTGTGTGTGTGTGTGTGTGTGTGTGTGTGTGTGTGTGTGTGTGTGTGTGTGTGTGTGTGTGTGTGTGTGTGTGTGTGTGTGCTTGTACAGGCATCTTTGTGAGAACCAATGTAACCTTTTAACCATCGGTGTGAGGATTTTTATTTATTTTTTAAGGGAGGACATTTTGCCTGGTCCTCACTTTGGGACAGGCCTTTAAAGGGCTGTTTGAGGGTTAACACTAGGTTTTAAGGACAAGCCTTTATAGGGTTGTTTGAGGGTTAACACTAGGTTTTAAGGAC
>CM047506.1:32938054-32948054 GCA_026122265.1 Ammodytes dubius
TGGCTATACCGTTGTTGAAATTATAGTTATAGGGACACACTGCTCAAGTTATCTTTAACTCCAATATCAGTTTGTCATTCGGGATATATTGGAGAAAAAAAGACCAAACGAGACAAACGTTTTCTTTCCCTTATAACAAAAATCAACTTATAATAAAATTTGTTTGGAATTCGTCAACAGATTTTTTATTTTCTGTCGCTATCTCTCTCAAGAAAGAATTACAGTGAGAATGCCAAGAATACTGGAATAATATTATGGCACACAATTTTATACGGTCTTTCACATTGCCTATTAAGTTTGTATTTCGACATAAAGCCCTTTTGGAAACGGGCAAAACGGGGCTTATAATGTACTATGTGTAACCTTTGACATTATTAGGCCTATTTTCATATTTTTCATTCACTTTTCTAATGTCTATTCTATACTTGATATATTTTTATCTTGATGTATTTTATGCCCCTGTAAAGCACTTCTTTGAATGGCCTTGTGTCTGAATTGTGCTATAGAAATAAACTTGCCTTTCCTTGCCTATAACATTAAGAAAAATAAGAGTTTGTAAACCTCACGAATGAATCAAAATAGACCAATGTTTTCCCCAATATAAAAATCTAGCTTATAGGCTCAAAACTTATTATATATATATTTTTTTTTTGTTGTAGCCATAGAGACTGTATAGTTCTATTGTGTCAGTATTTCCTCGTGCGCTATAAGCTTAACTTTTCTCCGCGCGCATTAACAAACGAGTTGTCACGTCTCTGAAATTATATAAGGCCCGTAACAGAAAGACAAATAAGAGTTTGTTAACTTCTTAGGCAAGGCAAGGCAAGTTTATTTCTATAGCACAATTCAGACACAAGGCCATTCAAAGAAGTGCTTTACAGGGGCATGAAATACATCAAGATTAAAATACATCAAGTACAGAATAGACATTAGAAAAGCGAAGGAAACATATGCGGTGTGGCGCTAACCAACTATGTAAACCAAACATGACTTTAACCTATTGTAAACAGGGCTTTAAGTTTAGGAATAAATACAATTAGAATGACTTTCTTCCCATATACAATAGCCTATTATAATTTTTTTATATTCTTTTTTTTAATAGAATAGTTTGTGTATTGCCTTTTGCACAGGTAAGAAAGTAAGGTGCATTGGGGATTATTGTGCGAATCTCCCTGAGTCAACTTCTTCAATTAAAAACAATTCTATGTATATATAGGATAGGATGGCATTATAACAAGAAAGAATAAGTAGGACTAAGTGGTTAAGTGGTTATGTTATGGAGTTGCATTAGTTTGCGGGTATTCAAAAAGCCATACGATAATCGTGCATTGCCAGACTTTAGCCCGAACAAAATAAAAACTGTGTAGTAACTAACACACAAACAAAACTTCGTCAGTTTTCTCAATTAAAAACAATGATATACTGTATATAGAGTAGGATAGCATTATGACAAGAAAAAAAGTAAGTATAGAAGTCAATAAAAGTAAGAATAAGTAAGTGGTAGTAACAGCTAAGTGGTTTTAAAATGGTCATATTGACTTTAGTTCTACTTTTATCAGTGACCCTGCGTTCCAAATCACATACTTTTTCTTTTTACTACACTACATACTAAAGTACAGAAGAGTTTTAGGGCCACACACAGGAGAGAGGGAAAAAAATCAGATAAGGAAGTTTTTTTTTTTTCACTATGTCGAGAAATGTCAAGAATAAAGACGAATACTCCAAAATGCTATTGGAGTTAGTGGGGGCATTTATGTATTTTCAGCATACTACAATTGACGTGCATGTATTGGATTTGAGACATCCTAAATCTTTTTTCTGGCATACTAAATAGTAGGGAAGTATGGGGATTGGAACGCAGGGTAGGGTAGCCTATATTTCCTCTCGGGCTTGCATGAGCATGGCGCTGATAAGAAAAAAAAAAAAAAAAAAAAAAAAAAAACCCTACTCGCTAATTGTCGCCCTGTCGATCTAATCTAAATTGTAATGGAGTAAGTCATTTGCACACAGTTTGGCGTCCCACTCATTTCCATTGTGTATGTAAATCTACCGCGCTATCTTTTATAATACTGGTGGCGCTTCTTCCATGGAGGGAGGGCCGAGGGCGAGACACACAAAAAAACACCGCCGCTATTAGGCCCCAGATGTTGGGGTTGGGGGGGGGCATTTTACCTGGTGAAAGGGTGTATCCCCCCGCGCGATGTTATGGAAATTCTTATCCAAATACATTGTTTTACACTAATGCGAACAGTTAACAATTAAGGCTATTTACTAAAGCCGAAGGCGACGTGTGGAGATATGTGTAGGGTAGTCAATAGTGTATCTCAATTTAAGTTTTATCATGCTGGGATGTGGTCAACTTTACATAGCCTGTATTTCTAGTTATATAAGGGCTATTATAGTGTATTAATTCTATATTTATTGTATGATTAGTCGTTGTTTTTGTGGAGATATGTATGGAAGTCAATAGTAGGCACAATTTAAAGTTGCGGGATTTTTTGTATCAAGCTGGGATGTAGCCTAGTCAACTTTTAAATAGCCGGTATTTCTAGTTGTACCAGGCTAGTATATTATCTTAATTCTATATTTCTTGTATGATTTAGTTGCTGTTTTTTAAGCACATTCATGTCTGGTTACTTTCTTTTTAATTCCATCTTTCAGCTTATAGGCATTTATTGACGCGCAAGTTTTAGTCAAGTCAAATTTTACTGTCAACTCTGATAGCCTACATGCAAAATATACATACGAATCGCTGTTACGTTTATCTCCGAACCACGCTGCAATAGCAACATTACAATAAAGTAGATTAAGATAAATATAACACATAATATAGGCTACATAAAAAACTACTATACAATATTAGGTGTCTGTATGCCTTTTACAATACGTAGGCTATTCCCTATAGCAAAACATAACCATTATTTAGCCTATAAGCACAAACTGATAGGCCTTAGAGTATTGGCCTATATTACATTGGGGACACGGCCAAGCGATCTTACACGTTGGCAGATGCGTTAGGCGAACACTTTTGTGTGTGTGTGTGTGTGTGGGGGGGGGGGGGTGTGTGTGCGTGTGCGCGTGTGTGTGTGTGTGTGTGTGTGTGTGTGTGTGTGTGTGTGTGTGTGTGTGTGTGTGTGTGTGTGTGTGTGTGTGTGTGTGTGTGTGTGCGCGCGCGCGTGTGTGTGTCCGCGCAGGTCCAATTAATCGCGCTATAACCTATTGAATTAATGGAAAATGTAATGTATTGAAGATGTATGTTAGGTGTGATTGCTGGCATTTTGCGGCAGCGACTAAACACACACGGGACAGTATCAACAGACCGATATGAATCCTTAATATAATTTGGCTATTCGTATTTAAATTGAGTTGTTTCGGACACACATTTTCACCTTTAATTAATTATTTGTTTACTGACCTGAGGCGGGTGTGTGAAAATCTCTCACAGTTATAAAGTTAAGACAGACAGACAGACAGACAGAAAGACAGACAGACAGACAGACAGACAGACAGACAGACAGACAGACACACACACACACACACACACACACACACACACACACACACACACACACACACACACACACACACACACACACACACACACACACACACACACACACACACACACACACACACACACACACACACACACACAACACACACACACACACAACAGGTAAAGTTAAGGCCTGTTACGTGTGTGTCGTTATTTTACATTCATTCATATCAATAGCGGTGAGTTTTTCTTTTTTTTTTCAAAAGCTTTAACCGTATTGAGATAAACCTTTATTGCCCAAAGGGGGAATTTGTCTTGCTCTTGGGAACATAAAAAAACATATACGCACGCAAGCACACACACACACACACACACACACACACACACACACACACACACACACACACACACACACACACACACACACACACACACACACACACACACACAGACTCAAACAATGATAGACAGAATGACAGATTAATAAAAAAAACAGACAATATAAAAAGATAATAATTAAACACTTCTGGGACCTGTGGTAGGCTATATCTATATGTCGCTTTCATTTAGCCTATAAGTCAATAAGAGTTGAATGCTATCTAGGCCTAAATGTGACGTACAGGCTACATGCAGGTTTAGTTAACTTTAAATTGATTAAAACATATGTATCCTAATTCCGCCACGCTGTTTTTTCTCTCTCTATAATATCAACTTTGTTTAGGTTATGTTTATCTTATTCTATTCTATATTTTGTATGTATTGTTGTTTTTCCTTTGAATTTGTTTTGAACTCGACGTCATTGTAAATGAGGGTCACCCCTCAATTGGTCTCTCGAGGATAAATAAAAGTTAAATGAAATGAAATGAAAATAGGCCTATATATTTTTATTTATTTATTATCGTTCCTATTACTTTATGGGCCAGTGATAACCGCCATTTCAAGTCTGATGTATGTCTTGCATATATCAGAACTGACAATAGGAAAAATTTGACTTGAAAAAAACTTTTGTGGGGGCGTCCTTAGCTCAGTTGGTAGGGCGTCCCCCCCTCATGGGCCTCGGCCAGCAGCGGACCCGGGTTCGATTCCAGCCCGCGGTCGTTCTCTGCATGTCACTCCCCTCTCTGCCCCATTTCAACTCTGTCTCTACACTATCAACAAAAGCATAAAAATGCCAAAAATTATATTTAAAAAAAAAACGTGTGTGTCCGCCCTCGTGGTGTGTCACGTGGTAAAGCCTATTGTTCAAGGGATTAATATTGTTATTAGTAGGGTCTATTGTGAAACGCCATCGGTAGTTATGTTAAGTAGGCTATCTCCTTAACTCCCCATTGTTCGTGCATTAACAAAGTTAACCGTTTAACAATCCAGATTTGAAGATTGTTAATTAGTCGTACTCACAACACAACACTTATAGGCTACAGCAGCGGACACACTCTCTCTCTCTCTCTCTCTCTCTCTCTCTCTCTCTCTCTCTCCATCTCTCTCTCTGTCCCTTGGTCTCTCTCCCTCTCTCCCTCTCTCTCCCTCTCTCTCTCTCCCTCTCTCGCTCTCTCTCACTCACTCACACACACACACACACACACACACGTCTCAAAAGTAACACGCACGTGAAGAGACACCTGTGACCTAAATAAACTTATCAGCTATAAAAACTTCCACGACAAAGTGCACATACAATTTTAAATGTTAAATGTAGGCTAGAGATTATAAATTTAGTTCTAATCCAAACGCTTGGAATGTAAAATGGAGCAGGATAACTTACATTTTGAGAGTGTTCAAAGGAGCGCGTGGTCTAAGTCACGTGTCTAAAAGCTGATCCACTGGGCCATTATTATATAACAGGTTGAAAGTGTACTATGGCTTTAGCATTACATATGTGGTTTAGGCCTACTTTATTTTATTTTTATTTCTAAACAGATACTTTTATTCTGATATAGGATCCCAAAAAGCTTGACACTTGAATATGTTACATGTATAAGAAACTCCAACTTTTTTATGCTGCTCTGTAGCCTTTAGTTTTTTATACCGTGTCGGACGGGATGAAAGATATTTCTATTGTTATTAAGTAGGCTACACACACATGGGAATAAAAACCTGGTAGCTTTAAATGTGGTTGTAAATTAGGGACGTCACGTGTGCAAAGCCTTAATTATTCAATAAGATAATTTCGCCTTTTCTAGACTTTATCACAAACTTTTTTTCTATGTCTAATCGAGTGTCTGTTTGTTGCACTGTGTCAGGCGAGTGGACAGACATGTAGGGTTGTATGTACCTTACGCAATAACACCAGAAATGGACAATGAAATAGGCCTATAACCTTGAATCTTAAACCTTCAAATTTGACTATAAATTAAGTTAAGACTCGAGTATTTATTTCAAATTATTATTAGTTTGTTATATAGCCTGTCTGCGTTATAACAGTAGAAATGTTACGGAGTGTCATTGCTCTCTAGGCCGGCTTCATTAAATATTCAATAGGATAATAATGGTGCATTTTAGCCTATATGCCTTGAGGGCCTATACAGAACATATCGCAATAGACAACCTTGAACTTTGGACTTTTTAAATGTGCTTATAGGTTGAGTTAGGAGTGTTGAAAATAATTGAAGTTTGATCAATTGTATCGCCTTGGATTACAAAAGTATGGTGGAGTTGCATTGCTGTGCGACTTTTCGGAGAGAGAGAGAGAGAGTGGTGTGTGTGTGTGTTGTGTGTGTGTGTGTGTGTGTGTGTGTTGTGTGTGTGTGTGTGTGTGTGTGTGTGTGTGTGTGTGTGTGTGTGTGTGTGTGTGTGTGGTGTGTGTGTGTGTGTGTGTGTGTGTGTGTGTGTGTGTGTGTGTGTGTGTGTGTGTGTGTGTGTGTGTGTGTGTGTGTGTGTGTGTGTGTGTGTGTTATGGAGTTGCATTGCAGTGCGCGGCCAATACAATAAGATTATTGTAGTAGGCTACGGTTCTATAAACTTTAGCCCAAGTTTTGCTGCTTCCTCCCCGCAGAAGTCGCCTCTCTCCCTGGGTAACTAAACACCTTTAAGTAGCCCAGCCTGTGGAGAGGTGTTATGGGGGAGTTGAATTGTTTCGTGCGGGTACGATAATTGTGCATTACCAGACTTAAGCCCAAACAAAAAAACTTGTGTAGTAGCTAACACAACAACAGAAAGGACGTAGGCCAACTACAATTTTGTGTAGCTTATTGTAAAGTGTTACCGATGATTGTAGGCTACATAATAACTAGGCTTGAGCCCAAACTTTTGCTGTTTCTTCCCCGCATGAGTCGCCTCTCTCCCCGGGAAAACGAAGCACCTGTAGCCCTAAGCAGCCTAGGTGGTATAGGGTTACATAACTTGGAACGGCATAATTATAGGCTATGTTTTTCTTTTTTTTATTACGATACAATGACCATTATGAAACCATCCAGTGTTATGGAGTTTCATGTTGTGCAGGGCTTAGCTTAATAGATAATTCAAAAGCCTATACACGATCATTTTCCACTTCCAGACTTTTGCCCACACTTTCCCGTGTTTCTAGCCCGCATGTGTGACTCTCTCCACGGGGAACGAACCTGTCTTTGTGTCTCTAGTTGGGAGTGTTTTATTCCAGTAGTGTCTACTAAAACTTTTACTATTGTTTTGTGTTTTAATTTGCTTTTAATTCTTGCTTTTACTTGTCTTTCGGTGTATGAGTGTGTGTGTGTGAATGGGTGAATGTGGTAAGATATGTAAAGCGCTTTGGGGCTGAGAAAATTGGCTAGAAAAGCGCTATATAAGTCAAGTCCATTTACCATTACCATTTATGATATTTTGGATGTAATGTAGGCCTATTTTACTTATTTTACTGTTGGCCTACAGCACTTTGGTCCGCCTCGGCTGTTATAAATGTGCTACAGGCCTATATAATAAAGTTGACTTGACTTTACCTGTAAGGATGTGTTATGGAGTTGCACTGCTTTGAACGGCTTAGCTTAATATATATTCCAAAGACTACGATCATTTTACTTCCAGACTCTTACCCCAAACTTTTCAATTTTATTCCCCGAAGGAGTCGACTCTCTCCCAGGGGAACTGAGCACTTTTATTAGGCCTATGTTGAATGTAGTTGCACTGTTTTGCATGACTTAATTGTGCCTATATATAAAAGCCTACGATAGTTTTCCTCTTCCAGGCTTTACCCCTAACTTTTCCATATTACTCCCCCGCAGAAGTGACTCTCTCGCCGGATACCTGAGCACCTGTAAATAGCCCTATGTAGACGTGTTATGGAGTTACATTACTTAGCTTAATAGGTATTCAAAAGCCCATACGATAATTTTACTTCCAGACTCTTACCCCTAACTTTTCCATATTTCTTCCCCCGCAGGAGTGCCTCTCTCGACGGACACAGTGAGCTCGGGACCCCGGTCTCCCTCCTGGAGCCTCTAGCATGATGTCATACCTCAAACAGGCTCCGTACGGGATGAACGGCCTCGGTCTCGACTTGCTACACCCGTCCGTAGGCTACCCCGGTACGGATCATACAAACTCGTATCTATATGGTAGCTATACAACTTATATTTTACACACTAACACTCACATGTATACCTCTACTGTGACTTTGCCTATAACCTTGAATATTTTATTTAAATATTATTATTTTTTCGGTATTTTTTCTCATATACTTGTAGCCTATGTTTTTCTTTCACATTTTCTTGTTGATGGCACTATTTATTAATTTTTTAGAATATTTTACTTTTGGATTTTTTTTTAAGAACACAAACACGCGACTTTAAAAGTGCAAACACACAAACAAGTCAAAATTATTCACTATACGATTATCATCAACTTGTAAACACGGATCATACACACTCATATTTACATGGTAGCTAACGTTATATTTACACACTAAACACGTACATTTTTATCTCTAGCCTACTGTCTCTTTGCGCTATTTTTCTGTTTATTTAGGTCTTAGTATAGCTCTTTAAACTTGTGTTTCTCTTATAAATCGTTTTTTTTATTGCATTTTCAAAGGGAGTCTTAAACTCATGAAATGCATTGCAGACAAGTTAACTACTGCTGTAGCCTTATTGTTGCGCATAGGAGAAATAGGCTGTAAAATGTTAGTCGTTTATTCTATTTTGTCTTTTGTTTGTGTGTTAATTTTCTCAATTGTGTGTTTGTGTTCTTTAAAGAAAAATTTAAAAAAATAACTTTTACAAGCTGGAGAATTAGACTTTTGCGCTTGTGTTGCGTTTGGCACTACAATGACGTTTCTTTTTCCGATTTGTTTTTATAAGATTTCCACATCCTTAAAGTGTATTCACTCTTTTGCCTTGACGATCAAAATATTCTGTATCGAAAAGCGTTTCTCTGGAAGTCCTAAAATGGTTTTATAAGGCTGAAAAAACGTCATAAATGTGTGTGAGAATTAACATGAAATAAAAATAAAAGTGCGTTTGCGATCTCGGAGCGCATGGCCACACACTAGCTTCCACTGTCAAACTTTATGAATTTACATTTAAAAGGGTTTTAAACTTAAGTTTTGGAATAAGGAGATAGCCCCCTGCTTTGATATGTGGCTCATGGAGTTCTCTAGTACTTTATAAATGGAGAAAATCTGTTATGAGATTTCAGGGAAAGCAGAGAAGTTTAAACAGATATGTCAGCCTTTCCTGGACTATATAATAGTACTGAAGGGACCTACATGACACCTCGTTGACTTTTTATTTTCTGCTTAACATTTACCCTTTAGTTTAAACAATGTCCTTAGAAACCTGTTAAAGGTGCAGTAAGTGGAATGGTTCTTTTAGCTAACTTCCTGTCAGTTACTGCAGTTAGCAGTCCCCTCGCTCGTCCCCACGTCACCACATTAATGCACTGCGGTCTTCAAGCAGCGAGTTATCTAGCATCATCTCAGATCCATAAGTGTTATAAAACATGATAAAAACCATCAAAACAGACATTGGGAAGGATTTTTACCTGTAGGCGCACACACATTCACCCATCTGTTGCTCTGGCGTGCACCGGCAGTGAGACCATGGAGTGTATATACTATATATCAGTGAGACGAGTGTCGGTTTGTGGCATTCTCTCTTCTGATTGGATAAAAATGTCGGGATACTCCAATAAGTTTATTTGCCGATTACATGCAGAGCAGCTGACTGAGAGATCGGCTTTATGAAACGCGCACATTATGTAAGTGATCACTGTATGAATAAAGAGCGATTTTACACTTATATTAACATAAATAAACCGCTTACTTCACCTTTAAGTTGAGTACGCCATGTTAGTTGTTGGTTTTATTTTGTCTTTCGTTTAGTGTGTTAACGTTTTCAGTTGTGTGTTTGTGTTCTTTAAAAAGAACCCTTCCCCCCCAAAAAAATTCTAATAATCCTGGACACATTAAAGGTGCAGTGTGTAATTGACATCATCAAGAAAATTATACAAAGTTCTCGAATGCAACGCTCCCTGGGTAACCCCAACCCTTTTGAATAAAAACAGAAGCTACAGTGGCCTTCAAGGACAAGAACAATT
>CM047506.1:32980554-32983054 GCA_026122265.1 Ammodytes dubius
TACTAACGTCCTACTCATACTAAAGCCCTACTAACGTCCTACTCATACTAAAAGCCCTACTAATGTCCTACTCATATTAAAAGCCCTACTAACGTCGTACTCATACTAAATGCCCTACTAACGTCCTACTCATACTAAATGCCATACTAACTTTCTACTCATACTAAAAGCCATACTAACGTCCTACTCATACTAATTTTGACGTCAATTTCAGTATGTTGTGGTTGTGTGTGCGAGTTTGTGTAGGCGAGAAATGCCCGGATGAGTACTTACTTCCGGGAAGATTTTGTGTATGGATCAATAGGTTACTTTTCCTACTCAACCGCCCCACAATGCATTGCGTCTTTTCAAACGACACAGAAGTTATTTTTTTAATTCTTTATTGCTTCTGTATACTTCAGTGTAAACGGTCCGACGAACCTCGCATACACGATGGATGGTTAAGTAGACAGTATGTAGTATATACATGTAACATATACATATTCAAATATTCCTCGTGGCACCTTTAAATATAAATATATTTCTAAAATCTAGCTGTAGAAATCATGTACAGGCCCAAACTAAAGGGTAGACATTTTGTTTTTTGGCTTCCAGAGGAAAAACCCAACAGTGTGTCAATAGTCAAACCCCCTCCCTACACGACAAGGCAGCAGGTTAGCAAACATGTTCATCACACACACACACACACACACACACACACACACACAGACAGAGAGAGAGAGACACACACACACACACACACACATACACACACACACACACTGAGAGACACGCACACAGACAGAGAGAGAGACAAACACACACACACACACACACACACACACACACACACGGGACTCTCACACACACACAGGGACACAGAAACAAACACACACAGGGACACAGGGACACAGAAACAAACACACACACACAGACACAGAGAGAGAGAGAGAGAGAGAGAGAGAGAGAGAGAGAGAGAGAGAGAGAGAGAGAGAGAGAGAGAGACACACACACAGACACACACACACACACACACACACACACACACACACACCCTGCTGTTTACATGTCCGTGTCCACAGTAACACGTAAACTCATTTGATCTGAGAGAAAAAGGAACAAATCACGATTTTAATTAACCGCCGTCACGATGTCCAAGGCAGCTGGACAAACAAGATGTGTGTGTGTGTGTGTGTGTGTGTGTGTGTGTGTGTGTGTGTGTGTGTGTCTGTGTGTGTGTGTGTCTCTCTCTCTCTCTCTCTCTCTCTCTCTCTCTCTCTCTCTCTCTCTCTCTCTGTGTCTTTGTGTGTGTGTGCGTGTGTCGGTGTGTGTGTGTGTCTGTCTCTGTGTGTGTGTCTGTCTGTCGCTGTGTGTGTGTCTGCCGCTGTATGTGAGTGTGTGTGTCTGTCGCTGTGTGTGTGTGTGTGTGTGTGTGTGTGTGTGTGTGTGTGTGTGTGTGTGCGTCATGCAAACACGAGCTAGGAATTAGCACATTAGGACAAACTAATCTTTAGTCCATGTTCAGGCAAATCTCTACTGCTTATTGTACAATAGAACAGCTGTTCCGGATGTATTATTGTGCACACACACACACACACACACACACACACACACACACACACACACACACACACACAGAGCGACAGACACACTCACACGCACGCACACAAGCAAGCACACACATAAAAACACACACACACACACACACACGCACGCACACAGAGAGACACAAACACACACTCACACACAGCGACAGACACACACACACACACACACAGAGCGACAGACACACACACACGCACGCACGCAAGCACACACATAAACACACACACACACAGCGACAGACACACACACACACACACACACAAACACACACGTACAGTCACATACACACGCACTCACACACACACACAGAGACAGACAGACACACACACAGAGACACACACACACACACAGCGACAGACACACACCACAGACAGACACACACCCACAGACAGACACACACACGCACCCACAGACACACACACACACACACACACACACACACACACACACTCCTGGTGACTTGTCCTTACCTTAACCCTCACCTTAAAGCACATCTTCTAAAATGTCATTATTATGTTATGGGGGCTTCCATTTTGTCAACCAAAAGGAAGTCATACACACACACGCACACACACACACACACACAGCGACAGACACACACACACACACACACACACACGCACACAGACAAACACACACACACACACACAAACAAAGCATTGACCACGCCATCGGGACACAAATGACGCATCGATGTAATCTCCTTTCCCTCTCTGTCACACACACACACACACACACACACACACACACACACACACACACACACACACACACACATAGCGACACACACACACACTCCTTTGTCTGTGTTGTTGTTGTGGCGCTTCATGCAAACGGAAATATTCTATAATCCTAATCCCCGCATTGTTCTTTAGACATAACAGACGCGCGACTGACGCCAGCACGGCCCCAAGAT
>CM047506.1:32995554-33008054 GCA_026122265.1 Ammodytes dubius
TAAAATGGCGTACTCTTAAGACATTGTTTAAACTAAAGGCAAATGTTAAGCAGGAAATAAAAAGTCAACGAGGTGTCAAAATAGATTTTGTACAATATGTATAATTTACAACTTTTATTTTTACATTTTTCAAATATGAAACCGCGTTGTCACAATTCAGTCCAAGCATCAAAACATTAGCTTATTGCAGATTGTTCGGATTTTATTTTTTTTAAAGAACACACACACAACTGAGAAGGTGAACACACAGACAAAAGACAAAACAAAATAAACAACTAACATGGCGTACTCTATGTAACAGGTTTCTAAGGACATTGTTTAAACTAAAGGCAAATGTTAAAGACCGACTTCACCAGTTGGAATGTGAAGGTGTATTGAACTCGGAGATCCTATTTAGTATACATGTGCAAAAAAAAATTAAATCGCATCATCTTAGCCTGAGAAAAGGCAGAAAGAATGTTTTATGGTCTCACTGTCTAACCCTACAGTTTCCTTCTTGTGACATCACAGTAAGGGTCAGGATTAACAGGACAGCTGGGCCAAGGGAAGACTGAAGTAAGACTGAGGGAAGAAAAACCTCATTCATTATATTATAATAGCGATTTTATAATGATAGAACGCCAGTTCCGTATGGGTGAAGTATTCCTTTAAGCAGAAAATAAGAAGTCAACGAGGTGTCATGTAGGTCCCTTCAGTACTGTTATATAGTCCAGGAAAAGGCTGACATATCTGTTTAAACTTCTCTGCTTTCCCTGGCATACAGTGTGTAATAATGTAAACATGTACCTCTTTTTTTAAGTTGTTCCTAGATTTTTTATCAGATTTTGAAAACAGTAACAGAGCAAAAAAATAATAAAAATAATAATCAAAAAAAGTCCCCTGTCATTCTGCAGTACCAGTGGTGCAGTTCCTCTAACTGACCACACGGTGTCGCCAAACCGCCTCTCCCTGACTCAGCTAAAAAAAAAGTATTTTTTCAGAAAAACCCCCCTGCCGTATATGGCGTGAGTGGGCGCGGTATGATGCGGGCGCGGTGCATCTTGGGACAATGAGTTCTTTATGACACTTAAACCATGTAGAAAAGCGTGTATTGGACTCGTTTAAAAGACTACAAATCCCATATAAAGCCTGAGATGAGACGTTGCACCTCCTGACTTTACAATACATGGATAGAGGTGACCCTTCCGCCTAGTCTATTCTGAGCCCAGGCAGACAGCAGACACAGCACACAGCGAGCATCCATCCAATCTCTATCTAACCATGGTAAGCGCTGCGTTACTGCATGTATTATGTACTATGTCTTATTAAAACAAGCATATTTTAATTGCCCTTGACGCTAAAAATGTAGTTTCTAGCTTTTTGAATGAATGGGCTTCAATGCATCTTGAACGAGACAAGGGCAGAGGTGCATAATGCATTACGCGCACTTTGCAATTCAATTCGCTTTTCTAATGTCTATTCTATACTTGATGTGTTTTAATCTTGATGTATTTCATGCCCCCTGTAAAGCACGTCTTTGAATGGCCTTGTGTCTGCATTGTGCTATAGAAATAAACTTGCCTTGCCTTTGCCTTGTCTTGCAACACTTTCTAGATGTTTAAACTACGATTACGTCAAAACAGCGCACAATTGCAACTGTTTCGTTTGAACATTGTGTATCCTTATTGTATTGTTGCAAACCCATTCAAACACATCTGCCTCCATTTTAAAACAGACTGTGACGTGACATCAAAGTTACATCATCGTCATCATCATCAAAGGTCTTTTTATTTGATTCAGTTTGGATTAACCAATCAGGAGACAGGGTTTGAATCTCGCTGCATAAACCCGGAAATTAAAAGATTATTTGCATGGACCTATAAAGAAATTATTTGTTATTTTAGCTTGTTGTCAAACCAGTTGCAGCGAGTTGAAAATGCAAAGCAGTGCGGGCTCTGAAAGTACTGGCGTAGGCTACACACTGCATTATTGATTTGTGCTTAAATGTCAATGAATATATTTATTTGCCACTTTTTCGTGGGTTGCACATTTAGTCCCCAAAACCTATTCTTACAATATTTTTTTTTTACACACACTAAAGAGTTCTGTGAAATCATACAAAACAAGAGATACTCCATATTTTTTATTATTTTTTATTATTATTATTTGTTTTCCAGGACAATGCACATTAATGAACATGTACAGCAGTAAACGTTTAAAAAAAAATCTATTTGATGTTAAATCTTCACCGTATGTTAAAGCACACCGTAAGAAAGTGACATTAAAGTTATAGTGCGTAACTTTTCTTGCCTTTTATTTACCTGTCCCTTACGGGTATGAAAGGTCATTTTACATTGCAGGATTTTCAAGATAAGGAGCCATTGATCAAGGGCCCTTTGTGATCTTATATCTTCACCGTATTGATTAGAATTAAATGTGATTAAATCGAAAATATATTTATTTAAAACAAGTAAAATAAAATCAAAAGGGAAATAAAAACAATTTTTAAAATTATTAAAAAAAATAAAAATAAAAATATTAAAGTCCTACTTCACCGGTTGGAATATGAAGGTGTATTGAACTCGGAGATCCTATGAAGTATAAATGTGCATGTGACATCACAGAAAGAGAAATGTAGGGTTAGACAGTGAGACCATAAAACACTCTTTCTGCCTTTTCTCAGGCTAGGATGATCCAATTTTTTTTTTTTTAAATTGCACATTTATACTTCATAGGATCTCCGAGTTCAATACACCTTCATATTCCAACCGGTGAAGTAGGCCTTTAAACATGTGGACAGACATTATACTCTAATATTTACAAACAAAGGAAAATAAACTGTTAACACTTATCTTATCTCACTCCCTTGCTCCCCTAGTCACTCAACCATATTGAATAATCAGCAATCCTCTTGATAGCCATTATCAGAGACACAATGCTCGTTACTGCCTCTCTGTTGTGTATGTAGGTCAGACTAAACATTTTACATTGTTACACAAGTTGCACTGATTGTGTAGCGATTTGATCAGACAACAATGTGATGTGGTTAAGTGCACCTTTAAAGGGACACTGTGTAACATTTTAAGTAATTTATCAGCTAAAATCAATATCCTCATTCATAAATATGTCCTCATTGGTGTAAAATCACCTCTGCCAATAATCTGAATTATCCTCTTGAGCGGAGAATTACAAATATTAATATTACATTTTCTACATTGAGCAGGCAAGTCTTATGGAGGCATCCATGTTTTTGGAATGTCATCAGGTGCATTGTTTAGAAAATTTAGAATTGTTCTTGTCCTTGAAGGCCGCTGTAGCTTCTGTTATTATTCTAAAGGGTGAGGTTACCCAGGGAGCGTTGCAATCTAGAACTTTGTAGAACTTTCTTGAAGATGTCATATTACACACTGCACCTTTAACATTTAATCTTATCTCACTCATTCTTCCATATTGAATAATCAGCAATCCTCTTGAGAGGCCATTATCAGAGACACAATGCGCGTTACTGCCTCTCTGTTGTGTATGTAGGTCAGTCTAAACAGTTTACATTGTGAACAAGTTGCACTGATTGTGTGGCGATTTGATAAGACAACAATGTGATGTGGTTAAGACATAGATAGTATATAATAAGGTTAAAGGTGCAGTGTGTAATATGACATCATCAAGAAAGTTCTAAGAAGTTCTAGAATGCAACGCTCCCTGGGTAACCCCAACCCTTTTGAATAATAACAGAAGCTACAGCGGCCTTCAAGGACAAGAACAATTCTACATTTTAAACAATGCACCTGATGACATTCCAACTATGACACTTTCAAGATGGCGGCACTAGGCCTTGGTCCAAAATATGCAGAAATATGGACATATATGAGACCCTTTCTAAGGGAAAATTAAATAATAATTTTAAAAAAATCAGCTATTATGCACTAAATTAAATGTACTTGTGGATATTATAATTACTTTCTACAAAATATGCTAGGAAATAAAACCCAAAATTCTACACACTGCAGGTTTAAGTGCACATTTAAACACAAAAGAATGCTGTTCAATGAATATACAGCTCTGGAAAAAAAAATAAGAGACCACTCCAAATGTTCAGTGTCTCTCGTTTTACTCTTTAGAGGCATATGTTTAAGTAGAATGAACATTTTGATTTTATTCTCCAAAACTACTGACAACATTTCTACCGAATTCCCCCCCAGAAATATTGTAATTAAAGAGCATTTCCATTAAGTAATGTAGAGATGAAGATTGAAGAAAAATCCAGACTGGTCTCTTCATTTTTTCCAGAGCTGTATATATATCATACTGATGTAGAATGTCAAGCAGATGGTATTCTTAACAAAGATATTAAAGTTATAAACATTAGGACTGCAAATCCAATAGCGATTTGATTCGAAATTACTCACACACACACACACACACACACACACACACACACACACACACACACAGTCAAAGATAGACACACACGGGGGTTGCCTTTAGCTCAGTTGGTAGGGCGTCCCCCCTCCCCCCATGGGCCTCGGCCAGCAGCAGACCCGGGTTCGATTCCCGCCCGCGGTCGTTCTCTGCATGTCACTCCCCTCTCTGCCCCATTTCACCTCTGTCTCTACACTATCAATAAAGCATAAAAAATGCAAAAAACAAAATGCAAAAAAAAAAGAAGATAGACAGCCAACCTCACTCACTCACTCACTCACTCACTCACTCACTCACTCACTCACTCACTCACTCACTCACTCATCACTCACTCACTCACTCACTCACACACACACACACACACACACATCTATGTATTTCATTCACTAACAACCTTTCCCATTGTGTTCTTTTCCAGACTGAAGCAATCCGTGTGGTGGTGACCGGAGCCGCGGGCCAGATCGCCTACTCTCTGCTCTACAGCATCGCCAAGGGAGATGTGTTCGGAAAGGACCAGGTGTGTGTCTGTCTGTCTGTCTGTGTGTGTCTGTCTGTCTGTCTGTCTGTCTGTCTGTCTGTCTGTCTGTCTGTCTGTCTATCTGTCTGTCTGCCTGTCTGTCTGTCTGTCTGTCTGTCTGTCTGTCTGTCTGTCTGTCTGTCTGTCTGTACGTACCTGCATCAGAGCCCCATTCTAGTGGGGGGGGGGGGGGGGGTCTGAATGGATAAAATTGCTGTTTTTAATTTCAAGTTGATGCAAAAGTTAGGGGCTGTAGAACTATTTTGGTTCAAGTGTCAAGAAAGAAACCAGTCCAATTTTTATGTTTTACCTGAATTAAGACCTTCACAAATGCATGATTTAGATTCTGGCCATTTTGGAAGAGGGGGAAGAAAAATAGGTTGCGTTCCGAATCGCATACTTTCTACTATTTACTATTATGACAGTTTTGCCAAATATTACAGTGAAAAAACTATCAACTGCAGCTTTAACTTTAAGCGACCAGGCATATTTTTATGGCAACCGTTTAGGAGTAGGATATATATTTTGTAACATTAAAAAAAAAATAGTTTTTGTAGGAATCTTAAATTAACATTGTATGTAGTCACCATACATAGACGTGCATCAGAGCCCCCATTCTCCCTGCTCAGCTGACGTATTGGTGACGTCATATGTGTTGTTACTAGGGTTACCAACGCCCTTAAATGCAAAATAAGGGACATGGTATGAGGGCCTTTAACCTGTTTATAACACCTGCATGAGTATGTGCTGAAGAGGGGGGAAATGTAATGAATACAAATTATTTTTTTTATTTTATTTTTTATTTTATTTTTTTTTAATGTGTGCTGTTGTATTTTATGTAAAGCACTTTGGTGAATTTAGGTTCTTATAAGGTGCTATATAAATAAAAGTGACCTTGACCTTGATTATAATTCTTTTAAACAACACAAAAAAAGATACAAGAAAACAATGAGCACATTCAGGAGTTTTGTTTGGTTTAATATATATATTTTTTTTTTTTATTTATTATTGTACAAAAGATATAAGGAGGATTTTTCTTCTATTGTGGGACGACGTACACATTATTCTTTTTTTTACACATTTTCAACATGTCGGAATGTCATTTGAAACTAGTTCAAACTCAATAATTGACAGTCAGACGTCCCGATTTAATATTTAAAACGGTTTGTTTGGACCGTTATGTAACACACTCATGAGTAATTCATGTTTTAAAACGTCTATACGGAAAAACAACACGATATCTTCAGCAATTTAAGGTCATCAAGGCTTTATATATATATATATTTGTGATTATGAAACCTATTGAAACATTTTTTTAGTCTCTTGTAGCTTTGCATTATAGAATTCCTAGTATGTTTCTTTAAAGACCTACTTCACCGGTTGGAATATGAAGGTGTATTGAACTGGGAGATCCTATGAAGTATAAATGTGCAAAACATTTTTAAATTGGTTCATCCTAGCCTGAGAAAAGGCAGAAAGAGTGTTTTATGGTCTCACTGTGTAACCCTACATTTTCCTTACTGTGACATCACAGTGAGGGTTAGGATTAACAGGACAGCTGGGCCAAGGGAAGACTGAGGGAAGAAAAACCTCATTCGTTATATTATAATAGTGATTTTATAATGATAGAACGCTGGTTCCGTATGGGTGCAGTATTCCTTTAAGATCCTTTGCTGGTTTATAAAAGGTAATGCATCGAGAATTAAAAAGTATCAGCAAGCATGTCAGTAAAACCTTTCAATAGGATCTATAATGTCTGCCTGAATTTACTAGTTATAAGTGTGTACCATTGGAGGAAAAACAATCGAAAAAGTTTTTGCTAATGTGACATAAGAAATATGTAAAATGTGAGATATATATAAATATTTTTAGACATTAGTTGAATTTGTCTCAAGCTTGAAAACTTGATTTCATGCCAGTGTTGAAAGTAATTCAACTATTTTCATTGCTTTTCGACTTTTTCCGCTCTTTAAATAACAATTTTTTCATTTTCAAATTTTTTGATGCATTTTTTTTTTTGTATTTTTTTGTAAATTAATTAAATGTATTTTATTTTATTTCTTCCAGCCCCTCTCTACCCCATTTCAACTCTGTCTCCGCACTATCAATAAAGCATAAAAAAAAAAAAAAATCTTATCTTAAAAAAAAAAGAAAAAAAAAAGGGTTTATTCTGTAATTTAATGTATTTTTCAGTTATTTTTGTAAATTAATTAAATGTATTTTATTTTTATTCTTTTCTTCCAGCCCATCGTGTTGGTCCTCTGGACATTCCTCCCATGCTGCCGGGCTGATGAGTCGTGATGGAGTCGACTGCCTCCTGTGAAGTGTGGAGGTGTGCTGTGTGTGGATGTGTGTGTGTGTGTGTGTGTGTGTGTGTGCTGTGTGTGTGTGTGTGTGTTGTGTGTGTGTGTGTGTCTGTGTTGTGTGTGTTGCTCTCTCTGTGTGTCTCTCTGTGTGTGTGTGTGTGTGTGTGTTCTCTCTCTCTCTCTGTGTGTCTCTCTCTCTCTGTGTGTGTGTGTGTGTGTGTGTGTGTCTCTCTCTTTGTGTCTCTCTCTCTCTCTGTGTGTTGTGTGTGTTGTGTTCTTGTGTGTCTCTCTCTCTGTGTGTGTGTGTCTCTCTCTGTGTGTTTTGTGTGTGTCTCTCTCTCTCTCTCTGTGTGTCATGGTGTGTGAGATAAGAACAAAATGTACAACTAACATCTGTCAGGTCAAACTTCTGCAAAACATTATTACCTGAACTGCTGTTGTTCCATCTGGAGCACATATGTGTGAGATTGTGTGTATGTGTGGTTTTGTGTGTGTGTGTCTGTGTCTGTGTTTTGTTGTGTGTGTGTATGATGTGCATTTAGTGCTGGTGATGTGTGTGTTTTTGTGAGGTATTGTTTTTTTTCTGAGTTACAGAGTTTGCTTGGGAGGTGTGTGTGTAGTTTTGTATGTGTGGGTGCGATTTTGTGAGATTGTGTGCGCGTGTGGTTCTGGATGTGTGTGTTGTGCTTTTGTGAGGTGTGCGTGTGTGTGTGTCTGTGGATGTCCTTTCGTGAGCTTGTGTGTGTGTGTTGTCCTTCATAACTCCTGCCTCTCTCTCTCTTTCTCCCTCCCTCTCTCTCTCTCTCTCTCTCTCTCTCCCTCCCTCCCTCTCTCTCTCTCTCTCTCTCTCTCTCTCTCCCTCCCCCCCTCTCTCTCTCTCTCTCTCTCTCTCTGTTTCTGTCTCTCTCTCTCTCTCTCTCTCCCCTCTCTCTCTCTCTCTCTCTCTCCCTCTCTCTCTCTCTGTCTGGAGGAGGAAGGAGTGTCTGAAACGAAGCCTCCTCATTGGCTGTTTCAAACCCCTTCAGTAGCCAATCAGATCAGTGGTGGTACTACAATACTCCCCTGTAGAGATAGACAGACAGACAGACAGATAGACAGTGAACCCAGATAGACAGACAGACAGATAGACAGTGGACCCAGCCTTAAGTCCACACTGATATCAGATAGCTAGATACTGTCTAATAAACCACACACTAATAAAAACATCATATACTCCTATGTATATATCTAACTAAATATAGAGTTATAAAGAGTTTGGTCTTAAAGTGCTGCAATAAGATTATTTATTTTTTAAATCAGAAAAAATAAATATATATGGGGGCTCTCGTGGTATAGTAGTTAACCCTCCCCCCCCCCCCCCCCTCCCCCATAGAGTCTCAGTCCTCTTCACAGCAGACCCGGGTTAGAATCCAGCCCGGGTCGTTCTCTGCATGTCATTCCCCTCTCTGACACATTTCATCTCTGTCTCTACAAAACTGTCAATAAAGGCATGGAAAATGAAAAAATATATATTTTTAGAGAAAGTAAGGCTTTTACCTTTTTTTATTTTTAGGTTAATATGTTTTGTAGTTTTAAAGGTGCAGGGCTTCCATTGCCCACAGTTTTTAAGACACCAGATACAAACACAAATGCGACACTCTTTCTTTTTCCTACACTACATACTAAAGTACTGAAGAGTTTTAAGGCCACAGACAGGAGAGAAAAAAATAATCAGATAAGGAAGATTTTTTTTTTTCATTATGTCGAGATGTGTCAAGAATAAAGACGAATACTCCAAAATGCTATTGGAGTTAGTGGGGGCATTTATGTATTTTCAGCACACTACAATTGACCTGCATGTATTGGGACATCCTAAATCTTTTTCTGGCATTCTGAATAGTAGGGAAGTATGGGGATTGGAACGCAGGGTATGTGTATACACCATGTGCATGTGTGTAGAGAAGGCCCTTGTTGTTGTTACATCTTATCAGTGTATCACAGTGAACCTCAGCCTGTGTTATCTACAAAACTGATTAGATAAACTCACCTCAAAGGCTCCGGGATAATTCCGTTAATAAGTCTCTGGCTCTGAGAAGTAGAACAAACATTAAGGAACACATTTAGAATATGATTAATAATAAATGTTATTTGTTTAGCACCTTTTTTAATAGAAAAAATGCAATTTATGCCGGGTTTACACTACACAACTTTTCAAGCAATTTGACAGTCACAAACTGAAATCACAGGAGTTGTGGCGCGTGCACGTTATCTCAGTCGTTTGGTCTTCTGACCCGATTTCAGCCAGTCTTTCTCCCGTCTTGATTATCAAACTGGTTTGATTTCATCGTGAGTCTTGAGAGATTAAGGCATTAAAGGCCTACTTCACCGGTTTGAATATGAAGGTGTATTGAATTCTGAGATCCTATGTAGTATAAATGTGCGAAAAAAATTTAAATCGGTTCATCCTAGCCTGAGAAAAGGCAGAAAGAGTGTTTTTTTTAACCCTATATTTCTCTTTCTCGTGACATCACAGAAAAAAAACACTCTTTCTGCCTTTTCTCAGGCTAGGATGAACCGATTTAAAAAATGTCGCACATTTATACTACATAGGATCTCAGAATTCAATACACCTTCATATTCAAACCGGTGAAGTAGGCCTTTAAGGTGCTTTGGAATATAGAAATGACATGTAGCGTGTGTTTTAATAATGTATGGCTTTTCAAATGACAAATATAACACATGGCTCAAGAGAAAGTACTTTTTTTTAAACTTGTATTTTGTATTGTGTTTTATGTGTAACTGTGTTCTGCTGTCCATCTTGGCCCTACAGGTCTCTCTTGAAAAAGACATTTTAATCTCAATGAGACTGACCTGGTTAAATAAAGGATAGATAAAAGGCAGTAAGAGTTTCACAATGGAGCCATATGATTGTGAAACAGGCCTAAATAAGGTCGTGGAAATTGGATAAAATTTCATAAGAAAGATTTGAAAATGTGTGGGATGCGGGAAGCCTTTAAGTCACGTTTTAAAGATGAATATTCAGATTCATACACGTGAAGAATTATAGGATTATTAGATAAGATTAAATAACTAAAACTGCCTCTCCCTCTCCCATTACAGAGGTGATCCCCACTGATAAGGTGGAGGTGGGCTTTAAGGACATCGACGCGGCCATCTTGGTGGGGTCGATGCCGCGTAAGGAGGGAATGGAGAGGAAGGACCTGCTCAAGGCTAATGTCGCCATCTTTAAAACTCAGGGAGCCGCACTCGACAAGTACGCCAAGAAGACCGTCAAGGTGGGGGCAACACTGGAGTTTGATTTTAAATGTTTTTATTATGCTTTTCGAGGTATTTATTTATTTATTATTATTATTATTATTTTTTTTTTTTTTTTACTATTCTCTCTTTTATTAAGTTATTAGTTTATTTCGTTGTTTATTTTTATTTGTGAAATCATTTGAACATTCTTTGTCAAGGTGGGGGCTAACTGGAGTTTTAATAACATTTTGTTTTATTTATTTATTTATTTATTATTTATTTATTTTCATCGGTTTTATTATGATTTTCTAGCAATTTCTTTGAATTTTTTTTTTATTTATTCTTTTTATTATCTTTTTTATTATGATGTTGCAGCTCCACACAAAGACACTGACTGGACGTTTATTTATTTTTTAAATACTATATATTTGGATTATTATTTTTTTTTTTAGGAACAACTTATTACATTTTGTATTATTTATTTATTTTTCTTGATTATTTTTTTTTTCCTTAACTATCCATCTACTCTACTTTAAGCTGTAGTAACCCTATTAACCCCCATGTGTAGACTTTAAAAGAATCCTGTTCAGTACAGCTGATACATTCAAGGAACTGAAAGTGCTTATCAAGCGTCTCTTGACAACTCTGGTAACAAAGTATTTCCACAAAGCTAAAATCAAACAGTTATGCAAACACTCACTAAGTCTTTCACTCCAACTCTCTCTCTCTGTCTCACTCACTCACTCACACACAATCACTCAGTCACACACACACACACACACACACACACACACACACACACACACACACACACACACACACACACACACACACTCCTAATCAGCTAAAGTCCTGTGAAGCCCTGCGTCAGTGTGACGAAAGAGTTGGAGTCAAAAGTCCCATTTCAACATGTGTAGAAAGATAAGGTCTAATATTGACCCCTGTCTGGACTTTAACTCCTGTTACACCACTAGCTACGATCGCCCGTTCAGAAATACACATCTAGGCTGGAAAATATAAGGATAAGTGTCAAGATTTAGGGATAAATACCTTGCCCAAGGTATTGCACTATTTGATGCTTTTCGGCGGCAGAGAGATCCTTTTTCTTTCCCATAGTGCTTGAACCATGTGGCCTGCTTAATCATGTGGAACGTCCTTGTTAAGTAGATTTCCTTTGATTGGGCTCACATGGCAAACTGATTATCACAGGTGTCAGAGATTGATTTCAATGATCCAAAGCGCCCTGAGACACGATATCATCCATGAGTTTAAATTAAATACAAAAAATTAAATGTTTATGACACTTAATTCCAATTTGCATAATAATTTGGAACACAGTGTATATAGGCCTATATGAAAATATTAAATATATATTTTTTCTGTCTGCTTCCAGGTCCTTGTTGTTGGAAACCCTGCGAACACCAACTGTCTGATTGCCTCCAAGTCCGCTCCCTCCATCCCCAAAGAGAACTTCTCCTGTTTGACCCGCCTGGACCACAACAGGGCCAGCTCCCAGGTCAGACAGACAGACAGACACACACACACACACACACACACACACACACACACACAGAGTCAGGTACACACACACAGAGCCAGGTACACACACACACACACAGAGAGAGCCAGGTACACACACACACACACAGAGTCAGGTACACACACACACACAGACAGGCAGACAGACAGACAGGGAGAGAGACAGGGAGAGAGACAGACAGACAGACACTGAGACGGACGGACGGACAGACAGACGGACACATATACACACTGAGACAGACACATATACAGAGCCAGCTGCTAGCTAGATTGTGTACCTTGAAGATAGACAGATAGACAGACAGACAGACAGACAGACAGACGCACACATATATAGACAGATAGATACACATACAACCTTGCTCACACTTATGCACACACACTAACTCACACTGAAACACACTCACACACACATACAGACAGACAGACAGACAGAAACACACACATACTGTATAGACACACACACACACACACACACACACACACCCTCGCTCACACTAATG
>CM047506.1:33018054-33028054 GCA_026122265.1 Ammodytes dubius
CAAATTACATTACATGTCTTTCATTTGAATAGCATTGTTCTTAAAGCTATAGAGCGTAACTTTTTTCATATGGAATGAATGCCTGTTACAGTCAAGTAAATCGCAAAAAAAAACAAGTTGACACAAAGTTGATTAAGCCTATTATCAGCTCCACAAAACTCTCTCTGTATTTCTCAGTATGGCAGTGTTTACAAACTGGTCGCACCACCACCCCAGACACTGGTGCAGGAGCTCAGAAAAATCCCCAAGAAATGCTTTCATGTTTTTTTTCATGTTCAAGACTGTCATTACGACTGATAGAAAGTTATTGTAAGGCGAGACACAGGGGAGTAGGGTAAACATCTTAACTTATAGATATCATCATGCATTTCTATTTCTATTACAATTTTTTCATGAAGATACAAACTTGTTGAAGCAAAAGAAAATATTGCATTTTAAGCGTGAAGCATTTTATTGTTTTTATCTCAGTGACAGAGGGTTCAAGGGACTGCTGTGGATTCCAGTTCTAACAGATCTACAGAGACACTGATACTGTTCTGTTATTTGAGACACCAATGTTAACAAAAACAGAGAAGTGGATCGCGACAATCACAGGGATGGGGAGGGGGACAAGGACAGTGAGATGGGAACAAGCAATGACAGCTGCACATACAGGGAGCCACTTCCAAGCCGCTGTCCAAAGGCTCGTCATAGACGTTGTCTGGACCTGGATTCAGGGTCGCAGAGTCCACGGTGTCTGGAGTCCACAGGAAGAGAACCAGCATCACAGCCATCCAGCACACAGACATCTGAAAACAGGTTGAACTGTTTAACACCACCGTCATACAGAGCATTAACACACAGGCAGAACAGAGGGGTATACTACGAAGAGAGATTAAGGGCTGAGCGAGGTCTGTTGAGTCTGAAGCCAGAGTTTTCAGTATCACGAAAGGTGGCTCTCTTTCTACCTGGCTAGATCACCGTGGTAACAGAGGCTGCACGGCTAACCTGCTCAGACCAGTTTTTGTTCCAGAGTTTGAGCTTAAATTCAGCAGTAGTATACCCCTCTGGTGTGTATAAGAATAATTAACTTTCACTACCTTTAGCCAACGAATCACCATTGTTTACCCATTTTAGAGATACAATAAAGTTATTCAGAATTATTAAAGTTATTTGTTAAAGATTACATCATAACCAACAATAACAGTCAAACAGAGGGCTCACCTTCATGGTTGATTCTCACCGGGTCTGTTGAGTCTGAACAACAGAAAAGACAGAACAATAAGTTAAAAAAACGTTACAGTAAAAATTACAATCTTATTTTTTTGCCACGCCAGCTGTTCCTGGGTGAGCGTACCCATGACAAAGGCATTAAGAAAACACTTGTAAAAATAACAATATTTGCACTGATGGTCTCGTTTGCTGGCACATATAATTTATGATCATCAGAGGAAAAATTAGACTGTTTCAGAAATATTTAAAAGTTCCTGGTAGCTAAGGCTATGACAAGACACACACAGAGCACCTGGTTACAGAGTGAGTAAAAAGTGCATTTCTTTTACCTGTCTGTTGAAAGAATTGTCCTGTTGGGTGATCTAGAGCGGTCCTTCTCTCTTCAGGTTTCCTCTCAGTGTTGGAAGGTGATGGAGTGAAGACAGTGTGAAAGGGGACATGCTTTATAGCAGAGACACCTGGGACACTCCCTCACCATCACACACACACACACACACACACAGACACACACACACACACACACACACACACACACACACACACACACACACACACACACACACACACACACACACACACACACACACACACAAAGGATAAGCAGCCAGGCCAGGCCAGAAACAGGAAAAGCAGCCAGGTCAGGTCAGAAACAGGAAAAGCAGCCAGAGTAGCAGACGGTAGAAAAGGTCTTGGGAACGCTGTGATTCCAGTCTAATAAATCTGCAGGGACATAATAATAATAATAATAATAATAATAATAATAATAATAATAATAATAATAATAATAATAATAATAATAATAATAATAATAATAATAATAATAACAATAATAATAATAATAATAATAATAATAATAATAATAATAATAATAATAATAATAATAATAATAATAATAATAATAATAATAATAGGGGAGAGTGGCCTAAGTTGTGCAACTTTTTGTGCAAAGGGATTTTAAAGTGAGGCCTTGACAGTTATGTCTCCAACTCAAATATGTACATATATTTCAGGATGTTGTGCATCCCTGGCAATAAAAACTTTGGATCTGGAATAAACTGAAGAAATATAGCTTTGTCTTGTCATTTGGAGAAAATAAGATGGGGTGAATTGTGCCAATTTATATATATCTCAAAAACTGTAATGCAAGACAAATCCATTAGACAATCACTTATTTAAGGTGTATTTAAAGTAAATAAAGTAAATAGTTGACAAAGATTGAAGGTACATTTTCTTAAACAAGGCCTAGCAGATCTAGGTGGTTTTGCCTGCAAAGCTCACAATGACAAAGTCACCATCATCATCTTTCTGGCCATCTGAACTCTCATCAGTGGTGTCGTTAAGTGGAATTGAGATGTCACTCTCTTCTGAGCTACTGTAGACAATCACTTTCTTTTGGTGACCAGCGTATACAGCCATGCCACTGGCACAACTCTCAGAAATGTACTTTGCACTAGTTGCTCCGTGCTTGTGGAACCAACTGCCACCTGACAAATGTGATTCCCCCTACATATCTGCCTTTAAATCAAGGCTCAAAACCCATATGTACACCCTGGTGTTTCCTCCCCATTAACTATCTTACCTCTGCACTACTATCTGTGTTTATGTGGATGTATGGGCTTTACGTCTTTTATTTTGGTTATTGTTATTTTACCTTCATTGTTTACCTACTGAATACACTATGTACAGCACTTTGGACGGTGCAAACTGTCATAAATGTGCTTTTATAAATACATTTTACTTACTTACTTACTTATAACTCACCTAGGCCCTTTGGCACAAATCACCCCATCCCCAGAATTTTGGATAATAGGCATGATGCAGCAATTTAGGGCTGACATCGTGCTAACTAAATAGACTCAAAGTGTAGCATACCTAAGCACTAAAACATGTGTCAAATGTTTTCAAACGTGTCTATAATTGTTCAGACACAATAATCAAAAAACCTTGATCATGGAAATTTTACTTTGAAAGGCAAAACACAGTTTTTTTGAGCTTAAATGTGCTTATATCTTATTCCTTGTGTCTCCCTTTTTTACAGGATGAGACAAATGGATGGCTCTTCTTAAATATGTGGTCAAATTTCCAATTTCTTCCACGGTTTTCTAGAAACAAGGGGTTTTGCAACTTCCAAAATGCACAACTTAGGCTACTCTCCCCAAATAATAATAATAATAATAATAATAATAATAATAATAATAATAATAATAATAATAATAATAATAATAATAATAATAATAATAACAACAATAATAATAATAATAATAATAATAATAATAATAATAATAATAATAGCTTAGTTTTATATAGTGCCCCCCCCCCCCCCCATTCCCCTCCCCTCCCAAAGCGGGATGAATTAAATAAAATATTGGCTCCGAATCAAACCACTGCTGCATTAGCTTTAAACATTAATTGAACGATTTCCAATGTCGCTGTTATTGGTGTAATAATTAGCCTACTTCCAAATTATAATATTTTAGTATTATAGTTAAAGATACAAAATGAGCCTCACAGAGCAGCTAGCATTTAGCTTTAACATTAACAGAACAGTATCAGTGTCTCTGTAGATTTGTTAGAACTAGAATCCACATCAGTCCCTTGAATAATTATTACACCATCTGCTACTCTGGCTGCTTTTCCTGTTTCTGACCTGGCTGCTTTTTCTGTTTCTGGCCTGGTTGCTTTTCCTGTTTGGCTGCTTTTCCTGTTTCTGACCTGTGTTAGCTCGCTGGTGGGGCAGGGCAGGGCAGTAGGTGTGTGCACCCCGCCTTAACCTGACATTAGGCCCTGGGGCTGAGAGGTATTAGTGACTGGTCCCTCTCTGAGCCAGATAACACAATATTTGTGTGTGTGTGTGTGGTGGTGTGTGTGTGTGTGTGTGTGTGTGTGTGTGTGTGTGTGTGTGTGTGTGTGTGTGTGTGTGTGTGTGTGTGTGTGTGTGTGTGTGTGTGTGTGTGTGTGTGTGTGTGTGTGTGTGTGTGTGTGTGTGTGTGTGTGTGTGTGTGTCAATAGGCCACTTCTAAGGGTTTTTTCAGTAAAACCTGTTTAATGACCACAACCTGGCCTCTCCTGCGTGTTGGTAGATTACACACAGTAGCTGTCCTGACAAACCAGTTATCACCAATAAAAACAAAACACACCAATACGTCTGGATTCTTTCATTCTTTGTCTATGTTTAAGAATGTCAGGTGTGTGTGTGTGTGTGTGTGTGTGTGTGTGTGTGTGTGTGTGTGTGTGTGTGTGTGTGTGTGTGTGTGTGTGTGTGTGTGTGTGTATATGTGTGTGTGTGTGTGTGTGTGTGTGTGTGTGTGTGTGTGTGTGTGTGTGTGTGTGTGTGTGTGTGTGTGTGTGTGTGTGTGTATGCGTGTGTGTTAATGAACGTGTGTGTGTGTGTGTGTATTTGTGTCAATAGGCCCCTTCTAAAGGTTTTTTCATTCTTTATTCTATGTTTAAGAATGTCAATATTACAATACATGTCTTTATTTGAATAGCATTGTTCTCAAAGCAATAGTGCGTACATACATTCAAACCATCGCCAAATGAGTTGACACAAAGTTAATTAAGCCTATCAGCTCCACAAAACTCTCCCTGTATTTCTCAGTATGGCAGCGTTTACAAACTGGTGCCCCCTCCCCCCACCCCCTGACACTGGTGCAGGAGCTCAGAAAAATCCCCAAAAAGAGCCCAAGAAATGCTTTCATGTTTTTTTAAGGTTCAAGACTGCTATTATAACATTAATTAATTAATTAATTAATTTGAATAGCACCTCTCAACCCTGTTGGAAATTTATTTTAACCCTTGTGCCCCACTTTAAAAAAAAAATACATCTGTGCACCTTTGTGGCAAAAATGTCCACACTCACAAACACTGCTTTAAAATCAACATACATCAATACTTTTTTTACTTTTTATTACTTCATAAACCTCTTAAGGCCCTTCAAAGTCCAAGTTTTTTTTATTGCCAGTTCTGATATATGCCAGACATACATCAGAATCTAAATGGCGTTTATCTCTGGCCCACGGTGCAATAGGAACGATAAAAAAATATATAGAGAAGAATATGATAAATAAACATAAACAATATTTCAGGTGAGTAGGGTAAAAATGTTAATTTATAGATATCATCACGCATTTCTATTTCTATTACAATTTTTTCATGAATGTTTGAATTAGGGGAGAACGGGGTTCGTAGCTCACTTTTTTTTGCTCATCACCACTGAAAGAGGACTATGTAGGTGACCTCTGATCCCAATTCTGGACATTTCCATACCAACATTTCAGAGACAGCGCCCTTCTGGTGGCGAGATATAATGAATGTGACAACCAACCCGTGTGACAACTAACCCCGTTCTCCCCTAATATGTATTTTTTTGTACCTCAAACTTACTAACAAAGTAATAGAGTAAATGTAGTTGGTTTAAATTTCACCTCTGCATCTGTCTTATACAGTGGACTAAAATATAAAGTAGTGCTGTTAGTAAAATAGGTGGAATTTGTATAGTTTCACAAAATTACAATATTGTAATTAATGCAAGGGTCCCGGATTGACTGACACACACACACCACACACACACACGTACAAACACACACACACACACACACACACACACACACACACACACACACACACACACACACACACACACACACAATAAGACAGAGATCAGTATGAGATTGCAGAGCGAAGCTTTAATCAGAAAGAACAAAAAAATCACAAGGTTTTACAGTGTCATTGTGAAACAGTCCGATTCCATCAGTCACATGACATGAGTTAATAACACACATCCACATTATATTAGTTTAATGAAGTATCCACCAAATCTCATTTTATTTTGGCGATCCGTCAAATATTTTAGCTTTAATTTGGAAAACTATGATTTAATACAATATTCAATGTATTATGTTGCAGGGTAGGACATTAACCCTTTTTACCAGGGGCTTATAAACCCATTTTGTGACATGGTTTGGGGCATTTTAGATCATTTCCAATCTCATCAAATGTTGGGAAATGCTTTGTTTCCTCTATCAGGGTTTTACAAATCAAGTGTAAGACTTTTAAAATACATTTTTTAACATAACTTTAAATCAAATTTAAAACCAACTGTACTCCTATACAAGTTAAAAGGAAATAACTAAAGATAAGTGTCGATTTTGAGTCGCGTGTAGGAAATACTACGGAAGCCTTAGTGGCCACATTTTCGACTCTTGCTTTGCAAATGCAATATACACTCACCGGCCACTTTACTAGGTTCACCTGTTCAATAGCTTATTAAATTAAATAGCTAATCAGCCAATCACATGGCAGCAACTCAATGCATTTAGGCCTGTAGACGTGGTCAAGTCAACGTGCTGAAAATTCAAACCGAGCATCAGAATGGTGAAGAAAGGGGGTTTAAGTGACTTTGAACGAGGCAAGACATTGAACTGGTCTACCTAATAAAGTGGCCGGTGAGTGTAAATAGCCTACTGTTAAAATCACACAAAAAAAAATTCTATTTTATGATGGCATTAAAAGCACGCATCATATCAAGCCAGGGCAAATTCAGATATTTTTGGGGGGCCATTTTGTCAATATTTCAGTATGTTTAGTAGTTTGGATAAGGTAGAACATGCTCAAATCAAATCAAATCAGTTTTATTTGTATAGCCCAATATTACAAATAGACATTTGCCTCAGTGGGCTTTACATTCCATACAGTATGACACCCTCTGCCCTTATCTATCTATCTATCTATCTATCTATCTATCTATCTATCTATCTATCTATCTATCTATCTATCTATCTATCTATCTATCTATCTATCTATCTATCTATCTATCTATCTATCTATCTATCTGCCCTTAAACCATGCTGACTAAGACACTGAGACACTGCAACTCCTGTCAGTCTTCAGGATTCTACTGTGTCACTATAAGCAGCTTGTAGTTAGAAGCAGAAAGCTAAAGGTTAAGCATCAAATCTTTTTTTTATTTTTTGTTAATGCCTTTCTTGTGGCTGTCTGTGATCCCAAGAAGTCTAAAACTTGACCACAGTCCCACCAAAATAATCCCTCTCAATGATCACTTTTGCCCCACTGGAATATGTGGTGGTGTGTTTATCTGCACAGTGCACAAATACAGCCACAGACACACACACACACACACACACACACACACACACACACACACACACACACACACACACACACACACACACACACACACACACACACACACACACACACACACACATTCTACTGAAGCAGAAGTGATATGTGAGTCGGGTTACTGTCATGTGACTCTAGACTTTTTTAATTAACATTTTGAGGTTTACCTGCAACAATCCAAGTTTCCCCATCCTCTACTACTTCTTGTTTTTTCTTACCACTATTAACTGGTCTGGGTCCGTCTGAAACACAATAGTGGTCAGGTTTACCATCGTTAGAGCAGCTTGAGCACTGCATTGCACCATCCTTTATGTCACAACGGTAAATGTTGCTCAGACCAATACCAGCAGCTAGCCGCTCAAGTGAATCCTTATGCTCGGCCTTAGGTATCTTTGGACCATCACGAGGCTGGAATACTTTGGAAAACACAAACGCAAAGTGTTCCCAATTTTTCTTTATTTCTGTAAGAAGCTGGACAATGCTATAGTGACCTCCTTGTTTTGTGCATCCTGCGGGACATGGTGAATAGCTAACATAAAAGAGCAACAAAACGGTGTCTTGCTCTTTCTTGCGCAACTTGCTAAGGGCCTTTACAGTACGGTACTCTGCATGATCAGCCAAATTGTTCTTGAAAGTATCTTCACCGCACGTATCGTTAACCTTCTTCCATGTATCAATCTTAGCCTTCTCTTCAGCATTCTTTCCACCACATGTTTTGTCCTTAAGGTCCCATCGATCACTTTCACTTTTAGGAGGCACATTTCCATTGGGGCAATCTTTCACAACATCAGGCCATTTCAGAACTTTGGCTGCCATTACATTCGTGCCTTTGAACACCTTACAATCTAAAATAGCCTTCTTCACTGTTAAACCATCATCAGTGACTTTACTGAGATCCAACTTGTCATTTGTGTATGGGATTTTTACAACCAGACTGAACATGGGGGGGAGGTAGTCACTGTGAAAGGAAACAGATACACAATATAAATCAGGTGTAATCTAAAACAGTGTATTATTAAAGTATAGACGTTTCAATAGGTCGATAGTCCATTAGATCCGTGTTCTGTGTTATTGCTCTGCTATGAAGAACATTGTAACAACTGTGTTGAAGGGAAACATCATTCATTACTGACTGACCTGTTCCCATTCCAGTTGAAGTTTGGTGTGTACCTGCAGGAATCAGATAGAACATGTCAGTGTGTGTTTGATCATTAGAACAGAAGAGACTGAAGGAGGATCACAGAGACAGATAGTGGAGGATAAATGGACTTAAAGGTGGAGCCTTAACTAATTGTCCATTGATCTCGTTTTTAGGATATATATAAAGTCGACTCACTCGTTCAGTATCTTCTTTACTATTGGTGCAAGTTGGTTCTGGTCCACACAGTTTCCAGTGGTCGGCAGCCAGATGAGCATCACAGCCAGCCAGCTCAGGCCGGCCATCTGCAGCATCACAACACAGGATCAAATAATCACACAACTGATAACATTACACTGACAATCTGTATAGACAGACAGACAGACAGACAGACAGACAGACAGACAGACAGACAGACAGACAGACAGACAGACAGACAGACAGACAGACAGACAGACAGACAGACAGACAGACAGACAGATACTATCTACACAGCATCACAACACAGGATCAAACCAGGAGAATCACCACAACACAACTGATAACATTACAATGACAATCTGCAGCAGGTAAGAAAAACACGTCACACTGCAATCGCAAGCGCACAGAAGCAAACAGTGTTTGACGTGACAGCTATCTATATATACAGCTCTGGAGAATATTAAGAGACCAGTCTGGATTTTTCTATAATCTTCATCTCTACATTACTTTTTTTTCACACTATAAAATTGCATTTTTTTCTTTTTTTTTCACAATACACACGAACAAACACCTGTACAACATACATAAAAAAACAGAACAGAAATAAAAGAAAAATTACAAAAAAAAGGGAAAATCTATCCTATGTTCCCGTCCATCTCTATGTCATGAAAATGCTCTTAGTGACAATATTCTTATTTGGAATATTGTCATTATTATAATATTGTCATTATTGGTAGAAATGTTGTCAGTAGTTTATATTATAAATAGGGCTGTGTTAGAATAAAATTCTACCGTTCTTTTAACCAGAGTTGAAGAAGGAAAAACAAGTAGAAGATTTATTTCAAAGCTTAAAGATTTATTATCTAAATTGAGTGAGCAGAAAACATGTAGGCCTACATGGAGCTTACTGGATTCTCAAAAAGCGTCCCCAGTAAGACTGAAGACAAAATCGTTTGACATAGTGTTATATGGAAACAAATACATTATTTCTGATTGGTTGACTATGTGTTAGAGGCTGGCCGATGACGTCTTCTTCTTGCTGGTCTTCATAAGATACATTTCATGTTTTACTAAGAGAGTGCTCATAAGAGAGGTGAAGGGAGGGTGCGGGGTCGTTGCTAGGCCGGTTGTCATGTGCAGGCTCATCCCACACAAATAGTTCTCCCCTGACCTTGGGCAAAGTATCTACTGAAATGGCCTGCCTCAGTGTTGTTATGTGTCTCTGTAAATGGTGAATGAATGTGAAGTTACTAAACATACAAAAGTGTATAAATTTAAAAAGCACATGAGTATAAAATTAAGATTATT
>CM047506.1:33033054-33038054 GCA_026122265.1 Ammodytes dubius
TTCTGGAGAACGCTTGGTGTCAACATCTGTGAATATCTCCTCATGATCCGCTACCTGTCTGTGTGTGAAAAAATTATATGGCGTTAATACACAGCCTAGGCTCTGTAAACTTGCATGTAAACAAAGGGTGGCCTCCGTAGCTAGCAACATGCCAGTTTACAGAGCCTAGGCTGTGTATTTACAATGGATTTTTTTTCAGCACACAGTCACTCACACAGTACAGACAGGTAGCGGATCATGAGGAGATGTTCACTGAAATTCACCAAAAGTGATTTTGACAACAAGCGTTCTCCAGAATCACTGACTACACCTTTAAATGATAGAAAGTTGTTGTGTATATTTTAACTTTCAGATTTAAGAAAACCGATTTAATATGAATATATAACAAACATTTTGAGTTGCAAGATACAGCTCTGGAAAACATTAAGAGACCACTCCAACTATTCAGTGTCTCTTGTTTTACTATTTATAGGCAAATGTTTGAGTAGAATGAACATTTTGGTTTTATAATATAAACTACTGACAACATTTCTACCAAATTCGGAATAAAAATATTGACATCTAGAGCATTTTCTACAAGTAATGTAGAGATGAAGATTTAAGAAAAATCCAGACTGGTCTCTTACATTTTTCCGAGGCTGTATTGTATCTTTGTTGCCTAAATCTCACCTGCAGTACATACACATGTTGACATTTCAATGACAACAGCTGGTCAAAATCATAATAGAAATGTTATGCAAGGATTAAAAAAATCAGACAGAGACACAGTGTGTGATGCTTAGCCAAGCTTTAATCATTAAGAAAAGACACTCAGAGGATCATAGAGTACATTGGTGTTAATGCTGTAAACACTGGGGGAACATACACCACAGAAAAGTCAACTTTAGCATTAGTTTTTGCAATTTTTTTAAACAATTTTGACAGTGGGAATGAATAACCCCAGAGGCAGTACATAGGGGAAAACAATCTTATTTATCTTCTGGCATTATACAATTTTAATAAACCTCATTTTTGAGGGTTGTTTGTGTGGGGTGTGTGTGTGTGTGTGTTTTGTGTGTGTGTGTTGTGTGTGTGTGTGTGTGTGTGTGTGTGTGTGTGTGTGTGTGTGTGTGTGTGTGTGTGTGGTGTGTGGTGTGCGTGTTGTGTGTGTGTGTGTGTGTGTGTGTGTGTGTGTGTGTGGTGTGTGTGTGTGTGTTTGTGTGTGTGTGGTGTGTGTTTGTGTGTGTGTGTGTGAGTGGTGTGTGTTGTGTGTGTGTGTGTGTGTGTGTGTGTGTGTGTGTGTGTGTGTGTGTGTGTGTGTGTGTGTGTGTGTTGGTGTGTGTGTGTTGTGTGTGTGTGTTGGTGTGTGTGTGTGGTGTGTGTGTGTGTTTGTTTTGTGTCAAAGTTGGCATTAGTTTTAGCACTATCATTTCCATGACATTATACAGGATAAACCCATTCTGGAGAACAAACTCTATCACATACTAGATGTTGTTCAGTGTCTGCAGTCTGTTATGAACCACGGGTTGATGGTTCAATAGTAAATAGTTAATGGAAGTTTCTTTGGATAAAAGCATCAGCTAAATAAAATGTAATGTAAATCAAACATAATGCTGTAGATACAAACTTGTTGAAGCAAAAGAAAATATTGCATTTTAAGCGCAAGGCGTTTTTAAATCTCAGTGACAGAGGGTTCAAGGGACTGATGTGGATTCCAGTTCAAGTTCTAATAAATCTACAGTGAAAATAACAATATTATAATTTGGATTAAATTATTAAACTAATAACAGTGACATTGGTAATAGATAAAATAATGTTTAAATGGGCGATTCGGTGGCCTAGTGGATAGAGCGCGTACCACATTGGCTCCGGACACTATGGGGTTGTTTGTCACAATGTTATCTTAATGGGAATACTCTTAAAAAGAAGGCAAGAAAGCAGAACTAAATGTGAAAGTTTAAATGCATTGTCATGTTGACAAATAGGCCTACATAACTTACTGTAGCCTTGGCAGCTGGTCTAGTTTGGGATGCACTGGGTTGTTTTGATTTTGTTGCCCTTTTTTCTTTTGCTTGCTAGCTGCCTTTTCCTGCTCTATTCTTTCCTTCTCTGGGGTGTCAGTGAGGATACAGCTTGACAATTTCTTTTGTTATTGGGTTCCTTTTCTGGCTGCAGCCTTTGGATAACATGTGACAACCAACCCCCTAAAAAATGTGACGACCAACCCCAACTTGAATTTCTTGCTAGCATCAAGGCCAGCAACCATCTGACAACTAATTAGCTTGCGAACCACAATCTAAACTATAGCTTACCCTTCACACTTTTTATGGGTAACAAGTGTTTTGTTATAAACCCATTGTGTAAAAGCCTAGAAGAAAAATACTGAGGGGCTAAATATTTTTAATTTGACATGAAAAACACTAACAGTCGTCTCACCTCAAATGCAGCAGTCTAACTCCAAGGTGACCTCTGATCCCAATTCTGGATATTTACATACCACAATTTCACAGACAGTGCCTTCTGGTTCCGAGATATAACGATTGTGACAACCAACCCGTGTGACATATAACCCCGTTCTCCCCTATGCCTATAACTCTTTTCAGATGCTTTACTATCATGACACTAACTCCCCCCCCTCCCACATACACACACACACACACACACACACACACACACACACACACACACACACACACACACACACACACAACACACACACACACACACACACACACACACACACACACACACACACTAACTCCCCACATTACATAGTTAGAAGGATTTGGTGGATTTTGGTTTAACAGTTACAGGGACTTTAAAGGAAATGCCAATATAATATATTCGTTATGTCCCTGCAGATTTATTAGACTGGAATCACAGCGTTACCAAGACTTTTTTCCTACTGTCTGCTACTCTGTCTGAGCTACTTTTTTCAACCGTTACCACGAACTTTCTTAGAAGTTGAAGGAGGCAGGTTGTTGTTGATATCAGACTGATCTGAATAACAGGCAGCTGCAACAGTGTTCCTATCACCGGATGGGAAACAGGCAGTGCACAATTTATCGTCGCAACGGAAGATTTTGTCTCCGTCGACGCTGCCTGCGAGGTTCTTGAGGGCGATTTGGGGATCGTCATCTGCTCGATTGTACGGTACAGAAAACACAAAAGCGTAACTTTCCCACTTCTTCACGTTTTTGATCATTTCGAGAATCGTCTTTTCATTTTGGGGGTTTGCACATTGTTTGGAGCAAGGGGACCCGAGGACAAAGAAAAGCAAGAATTTATCATCAACGCCACATTTTCCCTTCAAGACTTCTAACTGCCCAGCTACGCGGTACTCTGCGTGAGGGACTTCCGTAGTTTTCTTTTGCTGTTTGGTCAATTGTATAAATCTAGCGACCACCACCTTGTTTCCCAGCTCCACCTGTCCGTTAGCCGTCACCACATAATCCGCTGTATTGAGTTTGTTAAGGATGTTGTTCATGCTTTGGTCGTCGGGGTCGGCATGCACGCAGCCACACTGAACATGCGCACTGGCTTGGTTCCATACTTACTGTGAGGCGCAGAAAAAGAACAAAACAATAATGACATAGTGTGGCAGCTTTCTTTATGTTACACATGTGTTTAAGTCTTAGTGACATAGTATTTATAATCGGTAACACTTTATAATAAGGGTACATTAATTAACTGGTAGTTAATGGTAGTTAAAGGTGCAGTGCGTAATATGACATCATCAAGAAAGTTCCAGAAAATTCTCGAAAGTTCTAGAATGCAACACTCCCTGGGTAACCCCACCCCTTTAGAATAATAACAGAAGCTACAGTGGCCTTCAAGGACAAGAACAATTCAAAATTTTAAACACTGCACCTGATGACATTCCAACTATGACACTTCCAAAATGGCGGTGACAAGGCCTTGGTCCAAAGTATGGAGAAATATGGACATATATGAGACCCTTTCTAAGGGAAAAAATTATAATTATAAAAAAAAAATTCAGCTATCAGCTAAATGTCTTCTAATGTGTTAAATGTCTTCTAATGTGTTTTATGTATTTTAATCTTGCCCCTGTAAAGCACTTTGAGTGGCCTTGGCTTATGAATTGTGCTTTATAAATAAACTTGCCTTGCCTATCATGCACTAAATTAAACGTACTTTTGGATATTATAATTATCTTCTACAAAATCTGCTAGGCAATAAAACCCAAAATTCTACACACTGCAGGTTTAAATAAGTGTTAATGCTTAATTATTAACGGTTAGTTAATGTTTCGTTAAGTAATGCTTACTCACTTTTTTATTGCTGTTACGATCCTGAATAGATTGGCAGGCTTCACGGTTTGAGGTTCCGGAGGTTGTACATTGTTCCCTCCTCGAGATATCACATTGTTCCTTCCTTGAGGACACGACATACAGCCTCCAGACTCCACGGTGTCTGGAGTCCACAGGAAGAGAACCAGCATCACAGCCATCCAGCACACAGACATCTGAAAACAGGTTGAACTATTTAAAGAGGACCTACGATACTTTTCGACTTTTATAACCTATAAACGTTGTTATAATGATTTATAGTCATGTTTAACCACACTAGAGTATCAGATAATAATAAAGTAAATGTCACAAAAACGCAAATAATGTCACAAAACACGTCTGTGTGTCTGAGAGATGGTCAGTCAGAGTCTCACCTTCATGGCTTCATGGTCACACACACACACACACACACACACACACACACACACACACACACACACACACACACACACACACACACACACACACACACACACACACACACACACACACACACACACACACACACACACACACACACACACATCTTTATCTTTTCTTTTCTTTTCTTTTCTTTTCTTTTCTTTTCTTTTCTTTTCTTTTCTTTTCTTTTCTTTTCTTTTCTTTCTTTTCTTTTATTTGCGTCTGTTTCCTTGTTTCCTTGTTGTCCTATACTGTGAAATGTGATCTCCATTTATTTACAGGAAGTTCATTCATTCATTCATTCATTCA
>CM047506.1:33043054-33045554 GCA_026122265.1 Ammodytes dubius
ATTCAATGCATTATGTAGCACGGTAGGACATTAACTTGTTTTGCCAGGGGCTTATTAACCCATTGTGTGATATGTTTTGGGGCATTTTAGATCAATTCCAATTGTATCAAATATTGGGAAATACCTTGTTTTCCTCTATCAGGGTTTTCCAAATCAAATTTAAGACTTTTAAAAGACATTTTTTAACATAACTTTAAATCAAATTTAAAACCAACTGCATTCCTATACAAGTTAAAAGGAAATAACTAAAGATAAGTATCAATTTTGAGTTGTGTGTGAATAAGAAATACTACGGAAGCCTTAGTGGCCATTTTCGACTCTCGCTTTTGCAAATGCCTATACACTCACCGGCCACTTTACTAGGTTCACCTGTTCAATTGCTTATTAAAACAAATAGCTGATCAGCCAATCACATGGCAGCAACTCAAAGTATTTAGGCATTTAGACGTGGTCAAGACAACGTGCTGAAAATTCAAACCGAGCATCAGAATGGTGAAGAAAGGGGGTTTAAGTGACTTTAAACGAGGCATGGTTGATGGTTAGCAGGTAACTGAACTGGTGTACCTAGTAGAGTGTAAATAGCCTGCATTTAAAAGCACACGCAAAAAAAAATTGTCTATTTTATGATGGCATTAAAAGCACGCGTCAAATTAAATTCAAGCCAGGGCAAATTCAGATATTTTTGGGGGGGGCATTTTGTCAATATATCAGTTTGTTTAGTGGTTTTGATAAAGCAGAACATGCTCAAATCAAATCAGTTGTATTTGTATAGCCCAATATCACAAATAGACATTTGCCTCAGTGGGCTTTACATTCCATACAGTATGACACCCTCTGCCCTTATCTATCTATCTATCTATCTATCTATCTATCTATCTATCTATCTATCTATCTATCTATCTATCTATCTATCTATCTATCTATCTATCTATCTATCTATCTATCTATCTATCTATCTATCTATCTATCTATCTATCTATCTATCTATCTATCTATCTGTCTATCTATCTATCTATCTATCTATCTATCTATCTATCTATCTATCTGTCTGCCCTTAGACCGGCTGAGAAAAACTCCCAGTAAAAAAACATGCTGACTAAGACACTAAGACACTGAGACTCCTGTCAGTCTTCAGGATTCTACTGTGTCACTATAAGCAGCTTGTAGTTAGAAGCAGAAAGCTAACGGCTAAGCATCAAATCTTTTTTTTTTGTTAATGCCAGTCTTGTGGCTGTCTGTGATCCCAAGAAGTCTAAAACTTGACCACATTATAATAGGAAAAAAATTCCCACCAGAGTCCCACCAAAATAATCCCTCTCAATGATCACTTCTGCCCCACAGGAATATGTGGTGGTGTGTGTATCTGCACAGTGCACGCATACAGTCAGACACACACACATTCTACTGAGGCAGAAGTGATAGGTGAGTCGGATTACTGTTGTGTGACTTTTTTAATGGAAATGTTGGAGTCAACCTTTACCTCTAACTTTCTCAGTAAAACCATCATCATCTACTACGTAGTGTGGTTTTTTAGCACTATTATCTGGTCTGGGTTCGTCTGAAGCACAATAGTGGTCAGGTTGACCATTGTTAGAGCAGCTTGAGCACTGCATTACGCCATCCTTTACGTCACAACGGTAAATGTTGCTCAGACCAATACCAGGAACAGCTGATGTAGCAGCTTTTGATGAAGAAGCTTTTGATGAAGAAGCCTGGCTCTGGGTCCCTGCTGCTAGACGTTTAAGTGAAGCCGTGTGGTCGTCCTTAGATATAACTGTACCATCACGAGGCTGGAAGACTTTGGAAAACACGAACGCAAAGTTTGGCCTTTGTTCTTTGAACGTCCTGAGATCCGGGACAATGCTTAATCTGTTACCCTGAGCTGTGCATCTTGTGGGACATGGGGAATAGCTAACATAAAAGAGCAACAAATCGCTTGGTTGCTTTCTCAACTTGCCAAGGGCCTTTACAGTACGGTACTCTGCATGATCAGCCAAACCATCAGGGAAAGTATCTTCACGGCACAGTGTTTTAACATCCTGCCATGTCTTAACCTCATTCTTATCCTTTCCTGGACATTTGCCGGTAATGTCCCATTGATTATTTTTACTCCCATGAGGCACTTCTCCATTAGGACACTGTTCCAAAACATTAGGCCATTTCAGAACTGTGGCTGCCACTACATTGTTGCTTTCGTACACCTTACAAGCTAAAATGGCCGTCTTCACTGCATTACCATCATCAGTGACTTTACTGACATCAAACGTCTTCGTCTTACTGTCGTATGGGATGCTTACAGCCAGACTGAACATGGGGGGCTGGAAGTCACTGTGAAAGGAAACAGATACACACAATGTAAATCAGATGTAATCTAAAACACTGTATTAATAAAATATTATATTATTATTATATTTCTATAGGTGGATAGTCCATTAGATCAGTTTTCTGTGTTATTGCTCTGCTATGAAGATCATTGTAACAACTGATGTATGTTGAAGGG
>CM047506.1:33050554-33060554 GCA_026122265.1 Ammodytes dubius
ACATCAATAATACTTTTTTCACCTTTTATTTTTTTCATACATCAGAATCTAAATGGCGTTTATCTCTGACCCACGGTGCAATAGGAACGATAAAAACAAATAGAGAAGAATAAGATAAACATAAACAATATTTCAGGTGAGTAAGGTACAAATCTTAACTTATAGATATCATCACGCATTCCTATTTATATTACAATTTTGTCAGACATGTTTGAATTAATACTGTAGCCTATGTATTTTTTGTACCTTAAACTTACTAAGAAAGTAATAGAGTAAATGTAGTTGGTTGAAATTTCACCTCTGCATCTGTCTTATACAGTGGACTAAAATATAAAGTAGTGCTGATAGTAAAATAGGTTGAATTTGTATAGTTTCACAAAATTACAATATTGTATTTAATGCAAGGGTCCCGGATTGATTGACACACACACACACACAGAGACAGATCAGTATGAGATTGCAGTGCCAAGCTTTATTAAGAAAGAACAAAAAAAATCACAAGGTTTTACAGTGGCATTGTGAAACAGTCCGATTCCATCAGTTACATGACATGAGTTCATAACATACATCCACATTATATTAGTTTGATGAAGTATCCACCAAATCTCATTTTATTTTGGAAATCCGTCAAATATTTTTGCTTATATTTGGAAAACTATGATTTAATACAATATTCAATGCATTATGTAGCAGAGTAGGACATAAAACTTGTTTTGCCAGGGGCTTATTAACCCATTCTGTGAAATGTTTTGGGGAATTTTAGATCAATTCCAATTGTATCAAATATTGGGAAATACCTTGTTTTCCTCTATCAGGGTTTTACAAATCAAATAATTTTTTAACATAACTTTAAATCAAATTTAAAACCAACTGCATTCCTATACAAGTTAAAAGGAAATAAATAACTAAAGATAAGTATCGATTTTGAGTCGCAAGAAAGAAAATCTACGGAAGCCTTAGTGGCCATTTTTCGACTCTGGCTTTGCAAATGCAATATACACTTTACTAGGTTCACCTGTTCAATTGCTTATTAAAACAAATAGCTAATCGGCCAATCACATGGCAGCAACTCAATGCATTTAAGCATGTAGACGTGGTCAAGACAACATGCTGAAAATTCAAACCGAGCATCAGAATGTTAAAGAAAGGGGGTTTAAGTGACTTTGAACGAGGCATGGTTGATGGTTAGCAGGTAACTGAACTGGTGTACCTAGTAGAGTGTAAATAGCCTGCATTTAAAATCACACACAACAAAATTGTCTATTTTATGAGGGCATTAAAAGCACACGTCAAATTAAATTCAGATGATTTTTCAGTGCACTTTTGTCAACATTTCAGTTTGTTTAGTAGTTTGGATAAGGCAGAGCATGCTGACTAAGACACTAAGACACTGATACACTGAGACTCTTCTCAGTCTTCAGGATTCTACTGTGTCACTATAAGCAGCTTGTAGTTAAAATAGTGGAACAGGTAAGTACTGAAATCTTTCAATTTGTGATACAAGCGTGAACATTTTTATCTTTAAATTTCAAATTTCTCAGATTTATCTTGTCCAGTGACCCAAGGAGACTCATGCTCATGCCTATTTTCACGCTTGTATTATCAACTGAAAGATTCTGATGAAAATAAGCACTTAGCCGCCCCACTGAAAGCAGAAAGCTAATAGTTAAGAATCAATCTTTTTTTTTTTTTTTTTAATGCCGTTCCAGTGGCAAAAACTTGACCACTGGCATTAGTTTAGACTCAGACCATGTATGGCTAGTTCTCAAGACATTCCTTCACAGGTTTCTTGTTGTTGTCGAAGCACTTGATGCATTGGTACGCCCCTTTTGGTGCGTAACAGCGGAAAATATTGTTGCGGCCAAATGCAGAATTTCCAAGCTGTTTCAAATTCTCTTCTGGTGTTTCGCCCTGATTATCATATACTGTAGTAAACACAAAGGCACGCTGCTTCTTCCAGTGCTTAATACCAACATTTTCAAATCTTGTTATGATATCCCGGTCATCTTCGCCGGTACACCTTTTACATGGAGAAAGGTAAGTATAGAAGACCATCCTATGACCCTCCTTCTTTCTAGTGAAACCTTCCATGTTGTCAAGGACACGTACCTCTGCATGAATTTTATATTCAACACCCTGTTTGGTTTTCATGGGTTTAGGTAGGGCTTCAACCAGATTGGTTCCTTTGTACAGACCATGCTTCCCCTCTAAAGCTGTTTTCACCTTGTCAGGCTTGTCGGTCTTTAAGAATGTCTTTAAATTGTCCGCTACATCGGCCTCTGGGATGTTTGCAGCAAAACTGTACTGTGGTCCTGGGTGGTAGCTGCCAAGGAGAAGGGGCACAGGAAGGATTAACTTTGTCATTGTACAATTATAGATAGAAGGATATGTTTACATGTGGCTAGAACACAAGACTAAATAGAGTAATGGATGGGGCGGTTGATTTTTTGTTCGGTGATGAACATTTGTCTAGTGTTGGAGTTGAGACCAGCTAAACCCAGAACAAGACAAGACCAAGACCGCTCTTTGTTTTACTGTCAGCAACGAAAGCATTTCTAAGTCAATAAAACCATATTCAAATCACTTTTTTTTTTTTTTTTTTAGATATTTTTGGGCATTTTTATGCTTTATTGATAGTGTAGAGCAGTGGTTCTCAATTATTTTCTGTCATGCCCCCCTAGGGGACAGAATTTTTTTCGCGAATGCACTATGTACAGCACTTTGGACAGTGCAAACTGTCATAAATGTGCTTTTATAATTACATTTTACTTACTTACTTACTTATAACTCACCTAGGCCCTTTGGCACAAATCACTCCAATCCCAGAAATTTGGATAATAAGCATGATGCAGCAATTTAGGGCTGACATCGTGCTAACTATATAGACTCAAAGTGTAGCATACCAAAGCACTAAAACATGTGTCAAATGTTTTCAAACTTGTCTATAATTGTTCAGACACAATAATCAAAAAACCTTGATCATGGCAATTTTACTTTGAAAGGCAAAACACAGTTTTTTTAGCTTAAATGTGCTTATATCTTATTCCTTGTGTCTCCCTTCTTTACAGGATGAGTCAAATGGATGGCTCTTCTTAAATATGTGGTCACATTTCCAATTTCTTCCACGGTTTTCTAGAAACAAGGGGTGGCACAACTTCCAAAATGCACAACTTAGGCCACTCTCCCCTATATATATATATATATATATTTTTTTTTGGTCAGTTGGAAATCAAGGCAGCCCGCGCCCCCCCTGACAACTCACTAATTTTCCCTCTCATGATCATAAATTATATTTAACAGCACCTTTAACGTATTCAGTTGGTAGCCAAGCATCAGGCTCCTGTTAATATTGTCAGGCTTTATTTTGACTTTTATTTTGCAATATCCTTACAGTTGCGGTCTCGACTGGTCAAATCTATCTGAAATTGTCAATGGTAAACTAGAAGGAATAATTTTGGTTAATGACTGTAGGTCTCTAGAACAGTTATCACATTCAGAACGTTGCTTTTTTTTTAAAGAGTCAAAGAATCATGAACTTTTTAGTATTTTTAACAACCAAACAAATTTACTCACTTGTCTGTTAAGATTCCAACAACTTTTGTAAGGTCAGTCAGGTCATTATCCCAGCTGTCTCCAGTAGACAGAGTGGCCAACATCACAGCCATGAAACACAGGACGGACACCTGCACACACAACAATAAACAGTAATGAGGTGTTAGTTGAAAAGGAAAAGCATGCCTCCAAATTCACTTTTCACAAATGTTTCTTTATGTTTTTTTTTACCATGCACCGCTCAATTAAAAAATAAATAACAGTAAACAAGACAATCAGTGCAAATAATGCTATTTTTATATACAGATACAGCTGGTGTGGTAAAAACACTACCGCTTTTGTCCAAAGGAGGTACAAGAATGAACTCAAACTGAATTTTCCTCAGAGCACCTTTAAAGTCAAATAAAGTTGTTGTGGTGGGTATATACACTTTAGTATAATATTATAAAATCCCTAGAATAGCTCAATTCAACTCATTTATCAGATGCATTTATCTATTAGTTTAGTTTAAGCTCATTCATAATAATCCTCTTTCAGCATATTGAGCTGTGTCTGTGTTTCACCATAATGGCTGTAGATGATGTCCAATCAGCCACAGACACAGTTTATGTGCATCTCTAGTTATATCATATTAAATACACAGTACAGCAGCTCTCACTGAAACACCAACAATAACAAACAGTCAAACAGAGTCTCACCTTCATGGTTGATTCTCACCGGGTCTGTTGAGTCTGAAAAACAGAAAAGACAGAAAAATAAATTAGACAAAGGTTACAGTAAAAACTCATTTGTAAATACTGCTGTGTATAAACGGCCAGTACAGGCAGGTAGCGATCATGAGGAGATATTCGCTGATTTAACCAAAAAAAAAATTACAACAAGTGTTCTCCAGAATCACTGTGTGTGTTCACCTTTAATGAAGAAATGTTTTTAATGATCATTCAAAAGCTTACACAGGCCCGCTTCAATTAACATAACCTTATATCAAACGGAATAACTTTGGAAATAAAGCCTAAAGAATATATCTTACAAAATGTTCAATTCTCTGACACCCCAACATTTAAACAGAGCAACTTTAAAGGTGCAGTGTCTAGAGTTAAATGGCATTTCAGAACAGACTATATATTATTCAGATATTACACAGAGCACCTTTAAGTATAAATATCTTACCTGCTTGGGTTGAGAAAGGTTTTCGGGCAAATTCTCGTGTTCCTCAGAGTGCAAGTTGCTGTGGGAGTGAATTTAGTCTGAAGAAAGTTACGTTTTTATGGAGGAAAATGTGCCAGTGGCCAAACCCCTCCAGAGTGGCACCATGCCCTAATATGGACATGTCATTGTTATTACAATGTTGTAATCAAAATGTTTGATTAAGGAAGTTGAATTGTGCCCGTATCATTTTGTGTTATCACGTAGGCATTGTGGTGTTCTACCAGGTTCCCTGTCTGGCCTTCTTCTTCTTTCTTCTATTGCAACACTGACTAACCACAATGCACTTCTCTTTAAACCTTAAGTCTCTCTTTGTCTTAAGGTGAGACATTATATATACATAGTCAGGTGTTAGAATGGCCCAGTCAAATGCAAATTGAACATGGTTCTACATTTTTTTTTATGAATAAAAAACTGAAAAGTGTGGCGTGCCAAGGTATTCAGCCCCCCTGAGTTTATTTATTTATTGCACCAAGCCCATTATGGGTTATGGGAGTCTATGGGGTATTTATGATTTACGACATATAGGAGTAGTTACTATGTGTAAAATACTGGGTGATTGATTGATTAATAATTATGTAAATATAATCGGTGGACAACTAAAATGTTATGCCTGTTTGTTTGCTCTGACAACGTTTCGTTGTTACTTGTAACAATGACAAAATAAAACTGAACTGAACTGAACTGAATGCTTTGTAGAACCACCTATCGCTGCCATTACAGCTGCAAGTCTATTGGGGTTTGTCTCTACCAGCTTTGCACATCTACAGACTGACATTTTTGCCCGTTCTTTATTAGGTACACCTGTTCAATTGCTCAACGTGCTGAAGTTAAAACTGAGCATCAGAATGGGGAAGAAAGGGGGTTTAGGTGATTTTTAACAAGGCATGGTGCCCAGTCACTCTTGCCCCAAAACCAAACAGGACTACAGCTCCATCCTGATGTCCAGTTGTCATTTGTTTTCCCTTTTATATGTCATCACCTCCACAAGTCAAAGTTTCCTCCTTTTTTATGAGTTTATTTCTTTCCTTTTCAAACTAAAATTGTAGACGAAATAAATTACCGTACCTGAAATTAACAATTGAGATAATAACTGTAGTGAAATAGGATACTGCACATGTAATATAATAAATATAATACAAAACTATGTATACGTGACATGTACAGATGTACATTATATAAATGTGCCGATTAGTTAGGAACATGATGTCGAGATGTCCTGTGAATAGGACATTGTAGACATTGTGAAATATATAATTCTACCAATCATGGACACACACACACACACACACACACACACATGCAAATGCACGCGCACACACACACACACACACACACACACACACACACACACACACACACACACACACACACACACACACAAACACACAGAAGACGTTGTGAAATATATAATTCTGCCAGTCATGGAAGAGATGGCAACACACCTACAGTGGAATCGATAAGACAAACACCGATGAGTCAGTGTCTGCGGCATATTTCACCATCACAGAAAACAAACAGTTTTTAAAGAATCATGGTTGAGGGTGTCTTGTCCGTTGTAAATGGTAAATGGACTCCACTTACAGCGGTTTGCAAAAGTGTTCATACCCCTTGAAATGTTCCACATTGTGTCTGGTTACAAAAACACACACGTACATTTATTTTATTGGGATTTCATGTGATACACCAACACAAAGTGGCGCATAATTGTGAAGTGGAATGAAAATGAAACATGTTTTTTTTTTTTAAATATATAAATTTAAAAAACTGGAAAATGTGGCGGGCATAAGTATTCAGCCGCCCTGAGTCAATAATAATAATAATAATAATAATAATAATAATAATAATAATAATAATAATAATAATAATAATAATAATAATGGATTGGATTTATATAGCGCTTTTCAAGGCACTCAAAGACGCTTTACAGGGTTTGTAGAACCACCTATCAATACTAGTGAGTGAGTGACATTCAAAAGAGTAGTATTGGACATTAGGCATGGCAACACTTTACAATAAGGGTACACTAACTCTTATTTAATGATGAGTTAATGCTATTAATGCTTAGTTAGGCATTAATTAGGCACAATGGTTAGTTAATTATCAGTTAGTAAATGCGTAGTTAATGATTATTAAGCATTAGGTAAGCATTTACAAACAGTCAATGGAGCCTTATTGTAAAGTATTACTGTATGCATGTGTACAAAAGTCCAATATTGCTTGTGATTGAGAGCAGCCACAGGTTTACACACTCACCGGCCACTTTATGAGGTACACCTGTATAACAACACATAGCTAATCAGCCAATCACATGGCAGCAGCTCAATGCATTTAGGCATGTAGACATGGTCAAGACATCTTTTTTTTTTTTTTTTCTTTTTTTTTTCTGCTGCCTGTCTTGGCCAGGACTCCCTGTGAGAAGAGTTACTGTAACTCAATGGGACCTTCCTGGTGAAATAAAGGTTAAATAAATCAAATAAATAAATAAATAAAGACAATGTGCTGAAGTTAAAACTGCATTAGAATGGGGAAGAAAGGGGTTTAGGTAACTTTGAACATGGCATGGTTCCCAGTCACTCTTGCCCCATAACCAAACAGGACTACAGCTTCATCCTCATCCATCTCTCTGCTCTCAGCCACTATGTCCTGTTCTATGTCATAACCTCCATAAGTCCCAGTTTTTTTCTCTTTTTGTATGTATTTATTTGTCTTTTCTTTTCAAACTAACATTTTAAATAAATGTAGACGAAATAAAATACCGTACCTGGAATTAACAATTGAGATAATAACTAGTGAAGTAGGATACTGTACATGAAATAGAATAATGTTAAATATAAATTAAAAAAATTATATGCGACATGTACAGATGTATATAAATATAAATGTGCCAAAATGTTAGGAACATGATGTCGAGATGTCCTGTGAATAGGACATTGTAGACATCGTGAAATATAGAATTCTACCAGTCATGGACACACACACACACACACACACACACACACACACACACACATGCACACACATGCACAAATGGTAAATGGTAAATGGACTTGACTTATATAGCGCTTTCTAGCCAATTTTCTCAGCCCCAAAGCGCTTTACATATCTTACCACATTCACCCATTCATACACACACTCATACACCGATGGCAGAAGCTGCCATGCAAGGCGCTCTCTGAACCATCGGGAGCAATTTGGGGTTCAGTGTCTTGCTCAGGGACACTTCGACATGTGGCGGGTAGGCGGGGGATCGAACCTCCGACCCTGCACTCCAGAGGCGATCTCCCTACCCACTTCGCCACTGCCGACCCCAGGCACACCACACACACACACACACACACACACACACACACACACACACACACACACACACACACACACACACACACACACACACACACACACACACACACACACACACACACACACACACACACACACACACACACACACACACACACACACACACACACACACACACACACACACACACACACACACACACACACACACACACACACACACACACACACACACACACACACACACACACACACACACACACACACACACACACACACACACACACACACACACACACACACACACACACACACACAGAAGACGTTGTGAAATATATAATTCTGCCAGTCATGGAAGAGATGGCAACACACCTACAGTGGAATCGATAAGACGAACACCAATGAGTAAGTGTCTGCGGCATATTTCACCATCACAGATATTTTATTTTTTTAAAGAGTCATTGTTGAGCGCATCTTGTCCATTGTGAGACATGTCACTTGTTACATCTCCATGTAGCTCTTAAGTGTGGCACTTTGTAGTTAGGTTTATTTGAAGCTATAGTACTGTGTGTCTGTGTGTGTGTGTTGGTTTTATTTGAAGCTATAGTACTGTGTGTGTGTGTGCGTCTCTGTGTGTGTGTGTGTTTGGTTTTATTTGAAGCTATAGTACCGTGTGTGTGTGTGTGTGTTGGTTTTATTTGAAGCTATAGTACTTACGTGATTCCTGTTGTTCTGAGTTTGTACCTTCATGGTTGAATGCACTTAATTGAAGTCGCTTTGGATAAAAGCGTCAGCTAAATGTAAAGTAAAGTAATGAGTAAGTTCAAGTATGTTTTTTAATTTCGTGGAAAAATCAGTTAAAGGTGCTCAGAGGAACTTTTCAGTTTTCGACAAAAGCGGTTGTGTTTTTACTGAAAGTTTGTTTATTCAGTTATGAGACTATACCTTTGAAAATGTTCACTTCTGTGACACACCCCAAAGTTACACACTGCACCTTTAAAGGAATACTTCACCCATATAGAACCGGCGTTCTATCATTATAAAATCACTATTATAATTTAATGAATGAGGTTTTTCCTCCCTCAGTCTTCCCTTGGCCCAGCTGTCTTGTTAATCCTAACCCTACATTTTACCATGTGTGAGTCATCCATGGGAAAATGTAGGGTTAGACAGTGAGACCATGAAACACTCTTTCTGCCTTTTCTCAGGCTAGGATGAACCGATTTCTAAAATGTTTGCACTTATATACTACACAAGATCTCAGAGTTCAATACACCTTCATATTTCCACCGGTGAAGTAGGTCTTTAACTTGCTTTAAAACATATCAAACAACACTCATTTGACCGTTATTGCACTTTTTTTAATTGACAGCAGAAAAGTCGACTCGGACTTTAATAGTAACAGAATTTTTCTTCTTGTAGGAGGAGGATGAAGATTGAAATTTGAGCGAAAAACAGACAAAAAACAAACATTCCCTGCGTTCCAAATCTCATACACTTTCTTTTTACTATTCTACAAACTACATCTGATCATAACAAAGTATGTAGTTAGTTAGCATGATGCAGTATGCTACAACTGGGACATACTTTTACTTATTTATTTCATCCTAACATGGCTCCTTGATCTAGCCTCTTGCTTATATATCCGTCTCATCGCTGGTTGTTTTCACTGGGAGGCTCAGTCCATGTGATGTAACTTCTGCTGCAGTGGATTGTGGGTCAGAATCGCCCCAAAAAAGCTGCTGATTTTCAACACAAAAAATCAAGACCGGATGTAGTAGGACATCTGGGTATTTTTCAGCATGCTGCATCCGACATCATGTATTGGGACACACTAAATATTTTTTCTACCATAGTAAATAGTATGTGTTCGAAAAGCCATACTTACGTCCTACTCATACTAATTTTGATGTCAATTTGAGTATGTTGTGGTTGTGTAT
>CM047506.1:33073054-33075554 GCA_026122265.1 Ammodytes dubius
TGCCCTGGGGCAGACTGATGGAAGCGTGGCTGCCATTCAGCGCCAACGGCCCCTCCGACCACCACCTCAAACATACAGCAGTCATACACATTCACACGAGGCAAGGTGGCTGAAGTGTCTTGCCCAAGGACAAAACAACCATGACACAGGTGGCCGGGCGGGGATCGAACCGCCAACCCTTGGATCGTTGGCCAACCGCTTAACCACCTGAGCCACAGTCGCCCAAAAGTTTAGTCCAAAAAGTCTAAACACTGACCGTGAAATGCAGTGCAAAGATTACGACATTTAAAAAACTAACAAGCCGTGACTTATGATACATAAAAGTCCAAACACCAAATTCAGAAAACTCACCGGAACTCATTTTTTTTTACAGTACCGTAAGTACCGGGGATGCAATTCTGGCATGGTGACACATCCCTAGTCGTGTTGTATTGTGTTTTGGTGTGTGTCTGTCTTTTTGTGTGTGTGTTTTTTTGTGCCTTTGTGTGTGTGTGTGTATCTGAAGCCTGTGTGTGTGTGTGTGTGTGTGTGTGTGTGTGTGTGTGTGTGTGTGTGTGTTGTGTGTATCTGAAGCCTGTGTGTGTGTGTGTGTGTGTGTGTGTGTGTGTGTGTGTGTGTGTGTGTGTGTGTGTGTGTATCTGAAGCCTGTGTGTGTGTGTGTGTGTGTGTGTGTGTGTGTGTGTGTGTGTGTGTGTGTGTGTGTGTGTGTGTGTGTGTGTGTGTGTGTGTGGTGTGTGTGTGTGTGTGTGTGTGTGTGTGTGTGTGTGTATCTGAAGCCTGTGTGTGTGTGTGTGTGTGTGTGTGTGTGTGTGTGTGTGTATGTATGTATCTGAAGCCTGTGTGTGTGTGTCTCTGTGTGTGTGTGTGTGCCTGTGTGTCTCTCTCTCTCACCGACTCCTCTGGCGGCCTGTTGATCTTGTCCCAGTCCACTGAAGGTCCTTTGACCTGCAGGAACCGGTGGAAGATCTTCTTGAATCCATCGAAGTCTTTTCTGGAAATCTGAAAAAAAACAATCAAACAGAAATATATTATTTAACCATGAACTGTGCATTTTTAAAGAATATTCTATCCTTTTTTGGCAATTTTTACGCTTTATTAGACAGTTTGTAGAGAGGGGAATGACATGCAGAGAATGACCCGGGCTGGATTTGGGGCATTACTGTATTATTTATACTTATACAAATATTTTCTGATGCACCTGTATAGCATCTTAAATAGAAGAATGCGGCTTAAAATACTTTAAAGGAAAGAGGGCATTCCATTTTTATTTTTATTTTTTTTAAAGATTATTTTTTTGGCATTTTTATGCTTTATTGATAGTGTAGAGACAGAGTTGAAATGGGTCAGAGAGGGGAGTGACATGCAGAGAACGACCGCGGGCTGGAATCGAACCCGGGTCTGCTGCTGGCCGAGGCCCATGGGGGGGCCCTACCAACTGAGCTAAGGGCACCCCTCTATTTAGCCACTTTTGTGCAGAATGTTTTTTTGCAGTATTGTCTGCAGACGTATCTCTTTTTAAAACAACAACTCACAAATACAACACACATCAAATGTATTCATTTAAACACAATTCTTCTTATTCTGATTCTAGAGTTTCTTCAGTAATTTTCCTCAAATAGCTTCTCACTGTAGCTTTTATCAAACAAACAAGAGGATATAGTGCATTTTGGACGATTTTCTGCGGTGTAACAGTGTGTGTGTGTGTGTGTGTGTGTGTGTGTGTGTGTGTGTGTGTGTGTGTGTGTGTGTGTGTGTGTGTTGTGTGTGTGTGTGTGTGTGTGGTGTGTGTGTTTGTCTCTATGTGTGTGTGTGTGTGTGTGTGTGTGTGTGTGTGACTGAGGGGTTGTTCAACTCTTGTCCCATTAGACTCTGTTCTGTGTGATAACATGAACTAGTGGACTCTGTGTTTGTAGAACTGACTAAATATTTATTCACAAAAAACATTCACCTACGACTTTCATAACCTCATGTACCACACACACACACACACACACACACACACACACACACACACACACACACACACACACACACACACACACACACACACACACACACACACACACACACACACACACACACACAGCTTCCAACCAACCAGAGCTACAATCTGTGGTTCATAATTCCAAAATGTAAGACTTTAAAAAAAAAAGAAGAATAATCCAGTGTTAATACACAGTCCAGGCTCTGTTAGCAGGCATGTTGCTGATAGCTACGGTGGGCCCTTCAATGAAATACGCAATGTTTACATACTAGTTTACAGAGCCTAGGCTGTGTATTAAGGCTGATATTTTAGTATTCAGCACACACACACAGTATGGACAGGTAGCGGATCATGAGGAGATATTCACTGAGTTTGACTGACAACAAGCTTTCTCTCGAATCACTGACTGACACATGTTGTGTGGTATTTCAGGTACAAACAGGGTCTTTTTATAGCAGTAGGGCCCATTCCCCCTCTCCTCTTTGTGTGTGTGTGCGTGTGTCTGTCTGTCTGCCT
>CM047506.1:33085554-33105554 GCA_026122265.1 Ammodytes dubius
TGTGAGTGTGTATGTGCATGTGCATGTGAGTGTATGTGCATGTGCATGTGAGTGTGTATGTGCATGTGTATGTGAGTGTATGTGCATGTGCATGTGAATGTGAGTGTGTATGTGCATGTGTTACGTCATAATCATTTCATTAGAAGAGGTCAAAAATATTTTATTCCAACTTCATGGGCGACCGTGTATATAATGTCTCACCTTAAGATAACCCCAGAGGTGGAGAAAGTGCATTGTGGTTAGTCAGTGTTGCAATGCCAGGAGAAAGGAGAAGAAGACGCATGTGAAACAGGGAACCAAGGAAACAAAATGATACAGTCAAAGTTCAACTTCCTTAAAGAAATTGTGCTGTTGTTGACCTGTTTAAGAAAAATATGAAACATAATGTTCCTCCTGCACCTCAGAATTGATTTAGCCTCTAAATGTTCCTCTCAAAGCAGATGGATGCATTATACTTTGAGGAACAAATCGTCCGCATGCCCCCAGACCCCGAACAAGGACTAGGGTCCCTCCCACAGTTTCCCAAAATCCTGTGGGAAACACTGACTTCCTTAATATGTTTTTGAACATTAATTGTATGTATCAAATCAAATCATATCAGTTTTATTTGTATAGCCCAAAATCACAAATACATTTGTCTTAGTGGGCTTTACATTTCATACAATATGATATATGAATATATATAGATATATATGTATCTGTGTGGAAAAGTCAGTGTACCTGACTGGATAGGGAGGAGAGGGGGGGGGGGGGGGGTTAAGAGTCTGGGCCCATTGTCTCATAATGCATCTATGAACTGTAGTGAGAAAAAGCAACAATGATACGTTTGTAAAAGCAAAAAGGTTTATTTTCAATCAATAGCAAGAAAATCCGCGGAGTGGTCACTAGTCTAACACATGTAGTATGTTACAAGGAGTGACAACCTTTCCTTAAATCGTCACATATTTAAGGAACATCAGGGGGGGTGGGGGGGGGGGCGTCTAACAGTGGGTTTGGAGGAGAGACAGGCAGAGAGGCAGACAGTTCTAATATACATACATTGTTATTGTAAAACATGGGAGGGGTCAGGTTGATCTGAGTAGGAGGGACAGGCAAGGGAGGGGGAGGTAGGAGACAGGTAGACAGGTAAGCTGGGTGGGGGAAGAGGAGGGGGAGACAGGTTGGGAGGCAGACAGGTTTGAGATATACTTATTTTCTTTTTATTTAGATGCAGTTTATTCGTTTGTGATTGTTTGTGGGTCTTGATGTTTTTTGTTTTTGTTTTGTTTGCTTGGTTTTGGTAATTGTTTTCTTTATATATATATATATAATTTTTTTTTTTTTTATATATATATTTTTTTTTTTTTATATGTAACCTGGTGAGGTCACTCGATAAGCCCATTCGGGTTTCTGACCTCTCCAGCACATACTATTTTAATCTTTACATGTGTTAATGTATTTGTTGAGTGTGTTGAGTGTGTGCAAATAAATAAATACCTAAATACCTAAAATTATAATGGTGGGTGGGGCAGGCTGACCCAGAACAACAGGAGGCAGGAACATTGTTCTCTTTCAAATGTACAGTCAGGCTAATCTCCCTCCACAGAACCAACTGGATTCCACAATCTTTTTTCTTTTCGTGGGGATGGGAGTGAGGGGCCCCACACTAGGTCTTGAAACGGGCCCCCAGATCACTAAGGCTGCCTGCCGCTGTATATGTAAACAGTACACATAATGTCTGACCTTCAGACAACCCAGAGAGACTAAAGGTTTAAAGAGAAGTGCAGTTGTGGTTTGTCAGTGTTGCAATGCCAGAAGAAAGAAGAACAAGGCGTAGGCCAAACCGAAAATAATACGGTCAAGATTGAACTTCCTTAATCAATCATTTTGATTGCAACATTGAAATAACAATAACATGTCCATATAAGGGCATGGTGCCACTCTGGAGGGGTTTGGCCACTGGCACATTTTCCTCCATAAAAACGTAACTTTCTTCAGACTAAATTCACTCCGACAGCAACTTACACTCGGAGGAACTCGAGAATTTTTCTGTTTTTCAGACTCAACAGTGAGAATCAACCATGAAGGTGAGCACTCTGTTTGACTCTCTGAACCTTGAAGACTTTGACTGTGTGTGTGTGTGTGTGTGTGTGTGTGTGTGTGTGTGTGTGTGTGTGTGTGTGTGTGTGTGTGTGTGTGTGTGTGTGTGTGTGTGTGTGTGTGTGTGTGTGTGTGTGTGTGTGTGTGTGTGTGTGTGTGTGTGTGTGTGTGTGTGTGTGTGTGTGTGTGTGTGTGTGTGTGTGTGTGTGTGTGTGTGTGTGTGTGTGTGTGTGTGTGTGTGTGTGTGTGTGTGTGTGTGTGTGTGTGTGTATTTAATATGATATAACTAGAGATGCACATAAACTGTGTCTGTGGCTGATTGGACATAATCCACAGTCAGTATGGTGAAACACAGACACACGGAGAGCTCAATATGCTGAACGAGGATTATTATGAATTATCTTCAAACTAAACTAATAGATAAATGCATCTGAGAATGAGTTGAATTATTGTAGACTTTAAGCAGTGAGTTATTAAAGGGTTGGTGTCATTCTAAACATATATATTTATTGTCCTGCATTTTATAATGTTGTACTATAGTTTATATATCCACCAAAAAAAATGTACTTTAATGAAAAGTTGTGACTTGCAGGTAAAATAACCAGCTTAAGTTTTTTTTTTTTTTTTTTAAATGCTGAATTTGGACATGGCAAGCTTGCATCAAACCACTGCCTTTCAGTGACTTTACTTCTGAATGAGGCCGGTTTAACTGCTATAATGTACATCCCTATATCTATTCAATGTGCTATTAGGATCTTTTTTTTTTATTGAGCGGTGCATGTGAAAAAACGAAGTAAAAAAAAGCATACAGAAAAATGTGCAAAAAGTAAATTTGGAGACATGCTTTCCCTTTCCTTTTACTCCATTTCTTGTCCAACATCACAATACTGGGGCGCTCCGGTGGCGTAGTGGATAGAGCGTGTACCATATTGGCTCCGGCCTTCGTTGCAGTGGTCGCGGGTTCAAATCCGACCCGTGGACCTTTACTGCATTTCATCCCCCCTTCTCTCCCTCTCTCTCTCTCTCTCTCTCTCTCTCCCCATTTCAACTCTGTACTGTCTAATAAAGCTAATATCACATCATTAACACCACATTTCTGTTTATTGTTCTGTGTGCAGGTGTCCGTCCTGTGTTTCATGGCTGTGATGTTGGCCTGTCTGTCTACTGGAGACAGTATGGAAGCAGTAGACAATGTGGATAATGCAGTGGACCGCTGGGATGCCACGCAGCAGGCAAGACTCACAACAACTGTAAACTTCTTTTTGACCAGGTGAGGACAGTGGTTTTTAGTTGTTAAAAATACAAAAAAAAAGTCCAAGATTCCTTGATTTAAAAAGAGAAGACTGTTAACTGTAGAAATGAATGTTATTATGTGATTGTGATGTTATCCTTGTAATTGTGTTTATTGTGTTAGCTCGTCCTCACTGTAAATGAGGGAAACCTCAGTGTCTTTCCAGTGAAATGTAAAGGTTATTGATTGATTGATTGATTGATTGATTGATTGATTGATTGATTGATTGATTGATTGATTGATTGATTGATTGATTGATTGATTGATTGATTGATTGATTGATTGATTGATTACAGTTCTAGAGACCTACAGTCATTTCAAAGTGTCACTCATATCGACCAAAATAATCATTGAATTTGCGTAATTATAATATGAATATGTAACAGAAACCCTACATTTTACCATGTGTGATGTCACACTTGGGAAAATGTAGGGTTAGACAGTGAGACCATAAAACACTCTTTCTGCCTTTTCTCAGGCTAGGATGAACCGATTTCTAAAATGTTTAGCACATTTATATTACATAGGATCTCAGAGTTCAATACACCTTCATATTCCCACCGGTGAAGTAGGACTTTAATGTCTTTCTGTGCCTCTTCTCTTTGGCAGCATCGGCGTTGACCCGAGTGGCGGAACAACAACCAATCAGTTCAGTTTCGTTTCAACCATCCCTGAGAACCAGAACAACCTTGGGCAGTTCTTTGAGGCGGACCACCTTGGTACATTAATAAAAACCATATTCAAGCCCCAGTCAACCAGACTCTACACAGGGACCCACTTGGTTGCAGCTGCACCTTATCAGAATGTGCATGCAGAGAGACGTGTGCTCAAGAACATGGCTGGTTTGGCTAAGATTGCGACTGATACATTGGTTTTCTATTCTTACTTTTCTCCATGTGAACAGTGCACCACCCATGCAGAACGTAACATCCTAGATCTATTTGTGAGTACAGGTATTAGCGACTGGACCCAGCGTGCTCTTGTGTTCACTAGAGTATTTGATAAAACAGCTAAAGGCGTCGTGGTGCCTGTGACTGTAATAACCGAGGCTTTGAATCAGCTCGGAAATTCTGTGTTTGGCCACGACAATATTTTCCGCTGTCACGGACCAACAGGGGCGTTGCAATGCATCAGGTGCTTCGACAACAACAGAGTAGTTCAGAATCAATGTGTTTCAAACTAGTCGGTTTGTCACGGTCTACAGGCCTTAATGCATTGAGTTGCTGCCATGTGATTGGCTGATTAGCTATTTGTTTTAATAAGCAATTGAACAGGTGAACCCAATAAAGTGGCCGGTGAGTGTATATGTATTTGCAAAGCGAGAGTCGAAAATGTGGCCACTAAGGCTTCCGTAGATTTTCCTACACGCGACTCAAAATCGATACTGATCTTTAGTTATTTCCTTTTAACTTGTATAGGAGGGCAGTTGGTTTTAAATTTTATTAAAAGTTATATTAAGAAATGTCTCTAAATGTTTAAAAGTCTTACATTTAATTTGTAAAACCCTGATAGAGGAAACAAAGCATTTCCCAACATTTGATCAAATTGGAAATTATCTAAAATGCCCCAAAACATATAAAACAATGGGTTAATAAGCCCCTGGTAAAACAAGTTAATGTCCTACCCAGCTACATAACACATTGAATATTGTATTAAATCATAGTTTTCCAAATTAAAGCGAAAATATTTGACGGATCGCCAAAATAAAATGAGATTTGGTGGATACTTCATTAAACTAATATAATGTGGATGTATGTTATTAACTCATGTCATGTAACTGATGGAATCGGACTGTTTCACAATGCCACTGTAAAACCTTGGGATTTATTGTTTTTTCTGATTAAAGCTTGGCTCTGCAATCTCAAAATGATCTGTCTGTGTCTCTGTGTGTGTGTGTTTGTGTGTGTGTGTGTGTGTGTGTGTGTGTGTGTGTGTGTGTGTGTGTGTGTGTGTGTGTGTGTGTGTGTGTGTGTGTGTGTGTGGTGTTGTGTGTGTGTGTGTGTGTGTGTGTGTGTGTGTCTGTGTGTTTGTTTCCAGTGTTTTAGACACAAAAGAAGAGTATCGCGTTGCTGGGCAGTTAGACATCTTAAAAGGAAAATGTGGTGTTGATGATTTTTTGCTTTTCTTTGTTTCTGCGTCCCATGTTCTGAAAGATGTGCAAACCCCGACAGTGAACCACAGGACGACAACTTTCTCAAAAAGTAAAATCGTAAAAAAATAAAGACCCAACTGAATTCTGCATAACCAAACCGAAAATACCAGAGAAACCAGAAAAAGCAGCCAGGCCAGAAACAGGAAAAGCAGCCAGGTCAGAAACAGGAAAAGCAGCCAGAGTAGCAGACGGTGTAATAATTATTCAAGGGACTGATGTGGATTCCAGTTCTAACAAATCTACAGAGACACTGATACTGTTCTGTTAATGTTAAAGCTAAATGCTAGCTGCTCTGTGAGGCTAATTTTGTATCTTTAACTATAATACTAAAATATTATAATTTGGAAGTAGGCTAATTATTACACCAATAACAGCAACATTGGAAATCGTTCAATTAGTGTTTAAAGCTAATGTAGCAGTGGTTTGATTCGGAGCCAATATTTTATTTAATTCATCTCGCTTTGGGAGGGGAGGGGAATGGGGGGGAGGGGGCACTATATAAAACTAGTCTATTATTATTATTATTATTATTATTATTATTATTATTATTATTATTATTATGTCCCTGCAGATTTATTAGACTGGAATCACAGCGTTCCCAAGACCTTTTCTACCGTCTGCTACTCTGGCTGCTTTTCCTGTTTCTGGCCTGGCCTGGCTGCTTTTCCTGTTTCTGACCTGACCTGGCTGCTTTTCCTGTGTGTGTGTGTGTGTGTGTGTGTGTGTGTGTGTGTGTGTGTGTGTGTGTGTGTGTGTGTGTGTGTGTGTGTGTGTGTGTGTGTGTGTGTGTGTGTGTGTTGTGTGTGTGTGTGTGTGTGTGTGTGTGTGTGTGTGTGTGTGTGTGTGTGTGTGTGTGTGTGTGTGTGTGTGTGTGTGTGTGTGTGTGTGTGTGTGTGTGTGTGTGTGTGTGTGTGTGTTGTGTGTGTGTGTGTGTGTGTGTGTGTGTGTGTGTGAGGGAGTGTCCCAGGTGTCTCTGCTATAAAGCATGTCCCCTTTCACACGGTCTTCACTCCATCACCTTCCAACACTGAGAGGAAACCTGAAGAGAGAAGGACCGCTCTAGATCACCCAACAGGACAATTCTTTCAACAGACAGGTAAAAGAAATGCACTTTTTACTCACTCTGTAACCAGGTTCTCTGTGTGTGTCTTGTTATAGCCTTCGCTACGAGGAACTTTTAAATATTTCTGAAACAGTCTATTTTTTCCTCTGATGATCATAAATTATATGTGACAGCAAACGAGACCATCAGTGCAAATATTGTTATTTTTACAAGTGTTTTCTTAATGCCTTTGTCATGGGTACGCTCACCCAGGAACAGCTGGCGTGGCAAAAAAATAAGATTGTAATTTTTACTGTAACCTTTGTTTAACTCTTTTTTCTGTCTTTTCTGTTGTTCAGACTCAACAGACCCGGTGAGAATCAACCATGAAGGTGAGCCCTCTGTTTGACTGTTATTGTTGGTTATGATGTAATCTTTAACAAATAACTTGAATAATTCTGAATAACTTTATTGTATCTCTAAAATGGGTAAACAATGGTGATTCGTTGGCTAAAGGTAGTGAAAGTTAATTATTCTTATACACACCAGAGGGGTATACTACTGCTGAATTTAAGCTCAAACTCTGGAACAAAAACTGGTCTGAGCAGGTTAGCCGTGCAGCCTCTGTTACCACAGTGATCTAGCCAGGTAGAAAGAGAGCCACCTTTCGTGATACTGAAAACTCTGGCTTCAGACTCAACAGACCTCGCTCAGCCCTTAATCTCTCTTCGTAGTATACCCCTCTGTTCTGCCTGTGTGTTAATGCTCTGTATGACGGTGGTGTTAAACAGTTCAACCTGTTTTCAGATGTCTGTGTGCTGGATGGCTGTGATGCTGGTTCTCTTCCTGTGGACTCCAGACACCGTGGACTCTGCGGCCCTGAATCCAGGTCCAGACAACGTCTATGACGAGCCTTTGGACAGCGGCTTGGAGGCGGATCTGGGCGCGGACGATGGCGCGCACCAACCTCCCTGTTCGTGTTCTCCCTGTTTCTGTCCCCATAGTCCCTGTTATTGTCCTGCCTGTTGGTGTCCCCCTCCCCCTCCTATTTACTATTGAACCATCAACCCGTGGTTCATAACAGACTGCAGACACTGAACAACATCTAGTATGTGATAGAGTTTGTTCTCCTAAATGGGGTTTTGTTTAAATTGAATAATGCCAGAAGGGATAAATAAAAACAGGATTTCTTTTTCTATTTCGGCCTATGTTCGGATCATGAGGAGATATTCACTGATTTATACAAACAAGTGATTTTGACAACAAGCGTTCTCCAGAATCACTGACTCCACCTTTAATCAAACTAATATAATGTGGATGTATGTTATTAACTCATGTCATGTAACTGATGGAATCGGACTGTTTCACAATGCCACTGTAAAACCTTGTGATTTTTTGTTCTTTCTGATTAAAGCTTCGCTCTGCAATCTGATACTGATCTGTCTGTGTGTTTTGGTGTGTGTGTGTGTGTGTGTGTGTGTGTGTGTGTGTGTGTGTGTGTGTGTGGTGTGTGTGTGTGTGTGTGTGTGTGTGTGTGTGTGTGTGTGTGTGTGTGTGTGTGTGTGGTGCGTGCTGTGCGTGGTGGTGTGTGTGTGTGTGTGTTGTGCGTGTGTGTGTGTGTGTGTCAATCAATCCGGGACCCTTGCATTAATTATAATATTGTAATCTTGTGAAACTATACAAATTCCACCTATTTTACTACCAGCACTATTTTATGTTTGAGTCCAACTACCAACTGCATTTACTCTATTACTTTCTTAGTAAGTTTGAGGCACAACAAATTACATATTAGGGGAGAACGGGGTTAGTTGTCACACGGGTTGGTTGTCACATTCATTATATCTTGCCACCAGAGGGGGACCGCCTTCCAGAGGCTTAAAAAACAAAATACATCTGTACACCTTTGTGGCAAAAATGTCCACACTCACAAACACTGCTTAAACGCCATTTAGATTCTGATGTCTGTCTGGCATATATCAGAACTGGCAATAAAAAAAACTTGGACTTTGAAGGGTCTTAAGAGGTTCATGAAATAATAAAAAGTAAAAAAAGTATTGATGTATGTTGATTGTAAAGCAGTGTTTGTGAGTGTGGACATTTTTGCCACAAAGGTGCACAGATGTATTTTTTTTAAAGTGGGGCACAAGGGTTAAAATAACTTTCCAACAGGGTTGAGAGGTGCTATTCAAATTAATTAATGTTATAATAGCAGTCTTGAACATGAAAAAAACATGAAACCATTTCTTGGGCTCTTCTTGGGGGATTTTACTGAGCTCCTGCACCAGTGTCAGGGGGGGAGGGAGAGGGACACCAGTTTGTAAACGCTGCCATACTGAGAAATACAGAGAGAGTTTTGTGGAGCTGATAGGCTTAATCAACTTTGTGTCAACTCGTTTGGCGATGGTTTGAATGTATGTACTTCATACGAAAAAAGTTAGGCACTATAGCTTTAAGAACAATGCTATTCAAATAAAGACATGTATTGTAATATTGACATTCTTAAACATAGAATAAAGAATAAAAAAACCTTTAGAAGGGGCCTATTGACACACACACACACACACACACACACACACACACATGCAAACACCTACACCAAAATGATTTGGTCATCTATCAATAGAAATATTGTGTTATCTGGCTCAGAGAGGGACCAGTCACTAATACCTCTCAGCCCCAGGGCCTAATGTCAGGTTAAGGCGGGTCGCACACACCTACTGCCCTGCCCTGCCCCACCAGTGAGCTAACACAGGTCAGAAACAGGAAAAGCAGCCAGGTCAGAAACAGGAAAAACAGCCAGAGTAGCAGACGGTGTAATAATTATTCAAGGGACTGATGTGGATTCCAGTTCTAACAAATCTACAGAGACACTGATACTGTTCTGTTAATGTTAAAGCTAAATGCTAGCTGCTCTTTGAGGCTAATTTTGTATCTTTAACTATAATACCAGGGCTGTACAGTGCGACAGTTTTGATCGCATTTGCTACTGAAATTGATCACGTGCGATGATGAAAACAATTCCTCTCGCACTAGTGCGATAGCTTGATAATGAGCAGATGCTGTCTCTTTGAGACACAGAGGAGAGATGCACAACACTGCTTGGAGGGCTCTACATTCTCCAGGCGGGTAGCCTAAATGTAGTCTTTGGTGAGTAAGTTATTGAGTCCACCCTCCACTTTGGCTGGTGAAAGATGTTTGCTCGGGATCTGTGCTTGTGCATCTAAAAACTTCACCAGCGGTAATAACCGGAAGGAGACGGCTCTTAAGATTAACGCGGTTAAGTTAGCGCGTATGCAAACAGAACATTTCCTGTGCGCCTTCACATTAAAAGCCTGTTACTAGCCAAACGTGACTTGACTTTTATTTTGATGCCGGTAAGAACAGGAAGTTAGCGCTTCAGCTAGTTAGCTAGCTTGAAAGGCAACTCCTTCAGCTGCAGAGAAAAGTCAACAGTAGTCTATTTAAACAAAGTTTGAAATAAGCCACTGAAGAACTACTCCCAACATATTCACAACAACCTATTTAATTTATCCTAAATTGTACCAATATGTATACTTGTTTATTTAATAGGCTATGTTTAATGTTTTAAAGTTTGGTTTTAATTAACAGAAGGACATTTTCTAAAAATGTTTATTATTATCAATATAATAATTATATGTATATACAAAAAAGATATAGATATAGATATTATTTTTATGGGGAGAAATAATTCTAAATCAGCAAAAAATTGCAATTGGCAGGTTAGATTATTTTGTCTAAATTGCAATCAGTGCACCCCTATTCATTTTTCTACAATTATTACTGCACACACTAGGATATAATATTAATTGAGAATCTCAAACGAGACCAAGATGACATGCTCAAAGGTAATTAGAGCGAAATGCAAGGGTTAAGGTTATGCAAGTTTTCGATCATACTTTGTGTGCTACCGAATTTATTTTTGTGCTACTGAATTTTTTTGCTTGCTATCACCAATGCTACCACCTAAAAAAATAAGCGTACAGCCCTGAATACTATATATAATATTATAATTTGGAAGTAGGCTAATTATTACACCAATAACAGCGACATTGGAAATCGTTCAATTAATGTTTAAAGCTAATGCAGCAGTGGTTTGATTCGGAGCCAATATGTTATTTAATTCATCCCGCTTTGGGAGGGGAGGGGAATGGGGGGGGAGGGGGGGCGCTATATAAAACTAGTCTATTATTATTATATTATTATTATTATTATTATTATTATTATTATTATTATTATTATTATTATTATATTATTATTATTATTATTATTATTATGTCCTGCAGATTTATTAGACTGGAATCACAGCGTTCCCAAGACCTTTTCTACCGTCTGCTACTCTGGCTGCTTTTCCTGTTTCTGACCTGGCCTGGCTGCTTCTTCTGTGTGTGTGTGTGTGTGTTGTGTGTGTGTGTGTGTGTGTGTGGTGTGTGTGTGTGTGTTGTGTGTGTGTGTGTGTGTGTGTGTGTGTGTGTGTGTGTGTGTGTGTGTGTGTGTGTGTGTGTGTGTGTGTGTGTGTGTGTGTGTGTGTGTGTGTGTGTGTGTGTGTGTGTGTGTGTGTGTGTGTGTGTGTGTGTGTGTGTGTGTGTGTGTTGTGTGTGTGTGTGTGTGTGTGTGTGTGTGTGTGTGTGTGGTGTGTGTGTTGTTGTGTGTGTGTGTTGTGTGTGTGTGTGTGTGTGTGTGTGTGTGGTGAGGGAGTGTCCCAGGTGTCTCTGCTATAAAGCATGTCCCCTTTCACACTGTCTTCACTCCATCACCTTCCAACATTGAGAGGAAACCTGAAGAGAGACGGACCGCTCTAGATCACCCAACAGGACAATTCTTTCAACAGACAGGTAAAAGAAATGCACTTTTTACTCACTCTGTAACCAGCTTCTCTGTGTGTGTCTTGTTATAGCCTTAGCTACGAGGAACTTTAAAATATATCTGAAACAGTCTAATTTTTCCTCTGATGATAATAAATTGTATGTGACAGCAAACGAGACTATTAGTGCAAATATTGTTATTTTTACAAGTGTTTTCTTAAGGCCTTTGTCATGGGTACGCTCACCCAGGAACAGCTGGCGTGGTAAAAAAATAAGATTGTAATTTTTACTGTAACGTTTTTTTAACTTATTGTTCTGTCTTTTCTGTTGTTCAGACTCAACAGACCCGGTGAGAATCAACCATGAAGGTGAGCCCTCTGTTTGACTGTTATTGTTATGATGTAATCTTTAACAAATAACTTTAATAATTCTGAATAACTTTATTGTATCTCTAAAATGGGTAAACAATGGTGATTCGTTGGCTAAAGGTAGTGAAAGTTAATTATTCTTATACACACCAGAGGGGTATACTACTGCTGAATTTAAGCTCAAACTCTGGAACAAAAAACTGGTCTGAGCAGGTTAGCCGTGCAGCCTTGTTACCACAATGATCTAGCCAGATAGAAAGAGAGCCACCTTTCGTGATACTGAAAACTCTGGCTTCAGACTCAACAGACCTCGCTCAGCCCTTAATCTCTCTTCGTAGTATACCCCCCTGTTCTGCCTGTGTGTTAATGCTCTGTATGACGGTGGTGTTAAACAGTTCAACCTGTTTTCAGATGTCTGTGTGCTGGATGGCTGTGATGCTGGTTCTCTTCCTGTGGACTCCTGACACCGTGGACTCTGCGGCCCTGAATCCAGGTCCAGACAACGTCTATGACGAGCCTTTGGACAGCGGCTTGGAAGCGGATCTGGGACCTCCTGTCATTGTCCTCCCTGTTTGTGTCCACGTTTTCCCTGTTATTGTCTTGCCTGTTATTGTCCCCCTCCCCTCCCCCTCCCCCTCCCACTCCCTGTAGTTGTCCCCCTCCACGTTAACTGCACAGTATCAACAACATAATAACAAAGAAACTTCCATTAACTATTTACTATTGAACCATCAACCCGTGGTTTATAACAGACTGCAGACACTGAATAACATCTAGTATGTGAAGTAATTTGTTCTCCAAAATGGGTTTATTTAAACTGTATGTCATGGAAATGATAGTGCTAAAACTAATGCCAACTTTGACACATACACTTACACACACACACACACACACACACACACACACACACACACACACACACACACACACACACACACACACACACACACACACACACACACACACACACACACACACACACACACACACACACACACACACACACACCCTCCAAAATGGGGTTTATTTAAAATTGAATAATGCCAGAAGATAAATACAATGTTTTTACCCTATGTATTGGCCTCTGGTGTTCTCCATACCCACTGTCAAAATAACTTGGAAATTATATTGCAAAAACTAATGCCAAAGTTGACTTTTCTGTGGTGTATGTTCCCCCAGTGTTTACAGCATTAACACCAATGTACTCTATGCTCCTCTGAGTGTCTTTTCTTAATGATTAAAGCTTGGCTAAGCATCACACACTGTGTTTGTGTCTGATTTTTTAAATCCTTGCTTAACATTTCTATTTATGATTTCGACCAGCTGTTGTCATTGAAATGTCAACATGTGTATGTACTGCAGGTGAGATTTAGGCAACAAAGATACAATACAGCCTCGGAAAAATTTAAGAGACCAGTCTGGATTTTTCTTAAATCTTCATCTCTACATTACTTGTAGAAAATGCTCTAAATGACAATATTTTTATTCCGAATTTGGTAGAAATGTTGACAGTAGTTTATATTATAAAATTAAAATGTTCATTCTACTCAAACATATGCCTCTAAAGAGTAAAACGAGAGACACTGAATATTTGGAGTGGTCTCTTAATGTTTTCCAGAGCTGTATCTTGTAACTCAAATTGTTTGTTATGTATTCATATTAAATCAGTTTTCTTAAATCTGAAAGTTTAAACATACACAACAACTTTCTATCATTTAAAGGTGTAGTCAGTGATTCTGGAGAACACTCGTTGTCAAAATCACTTTTTGTTAAAATCAGTGAATATCTCCTCATGATCCACTACCTGTCTGTACAGTGTGATTGACTATGTGCTGAAAAAAAATCCAGTTAAGTGTTAATACACAGCCTAGGCTTTGTAATTGGGCTTGTTGCTAGGTACGGCGGCCTCCTTTGTTTACATGCAAGTTAACAGCAGCATACCCCAGCTCCAATTCTTGCTAATCAAACTTTACATCAGCTGTCACCGTTTCTGAGAAGAAGCAAGAAGCCACGGGCGTAAAGAACACACACACACACACACACACACAAGCACACACAAACACACACACACACTTAATATGCATGATAAAGCGTATATGTGAGAGTGCTTGTGGTCAATGAAGCCTACATGTCAGAATTTAGAGATTACCCAGATAACCTGATACAAGATATGAATTAACACCCACACACACACCCACACACACACCCACCCACACACACCCACCCACACACACACATAATATTCTTTTGTTTTGTGCATTTTAAGAACAAGTGTCTAAATATAATTTAATTTGCAAAGATCAAAGCCGTAAAGTCGCAGAAAATAATAATATTTGTGGATGTTTACTTTTATCTGATAAAGATTAAAGATGCTTAAAATAATACAAATCATAAATCAAAACAGTGAAAACTGGGCTCCAGGTTTTGTCTTTAATTATAATTATATAATTGCCTTTATTGTAAGATATAAGAGAGACAATTCATCATTTAAAATAATAGCAATCATATTACAGCAATAACACAGCTAGATACAACAATTATATATGTGTTGAAAAAAAAATCCCCTCACAAAAGAAATCACATTATCGTGAGATTTTAAAGCAAAACATGAATGCACATTTTTTTTTTTTGTAAATTATAATAACACAAGATTTAAAAAAAGTATAAAATCACATAATAGACCAGACCCACCCTATGTATGCAAAACAAAGAAAAAAAAGTCTGGCCCGTGGTCGTTCTCTGCATGTCATTCCCCTCTCTGACCCATTTCACCTCTGTCTCTACAAACTGCCTAATTAAAAGCATAGAAATAAAAATGCTGGAAAATGATCTTTAAAAAAAAATCCAGCGATACAAAATCAACAGATTTATATTCTTTGACTCTCAAATGAAGATGTTTGGGGTACAGGTGTAGCAATGTAATATATACAGTTTAAAAAAATAAATAAAGTTACCAAGTTACAAAGTGTTAAAAAAAAATGTTTTGTGTAAAAAAGTATAAAATCACATGACAGACCAGCCCCACCCTATGTGTCGGGTGCAAAAAAAAGAAAACAAATAATTATTAATTATATAATCAAACGGGGGGCGCTCGTGGTGTATTGGTAAGAGTAAAGAGATAAGAATCCTTCCCCTCTCTGCCCCATTTCATCTCTGTCTCTACAAACTGTCTAATAAAAGCATAAAAATATATAGGCCTATATATATTTGTTCTGCCAGCGGTAGCAATATAATATACGGTTATATTCTTAATAAAGTTACAAAAGTGGTTTACCTGGTTGAAGCAGGAATAAAAAAAATCATCAGGCAATAAGGCACATAACAATCAAGCAACTGAAATAATACAAAAATAAAATGTATTAAAATACTCAATAATATATGATAGAAAAAAACAATGGTAATATTTTTTGATGTGAGAATAACCTTCATCACTGTCTGTCTGTCTGTCTCACGGACCACGGGTCAGAATCCAGCCCGGGTCGTTCTCTGCATGTCATTCCCCTCTCTGACCCATTTCATCTCTGCCTCTCCATAACTGTCTTATAAAAAGCATAACAATTACGAAAATGTATCTAAAAGAAATAAGCAAAAAACTATGTACATACCTTTTTTTTGCCAGAAATAGAGCCATATCAACAAACTCAAATATATGGTTGAAAGAGGACTAAAAAATGTCATTAGGCAATGAGGGACATCAAAATCAAGCAACTAAAATGATACAAAAATAAAATGGATTAAAATACTCAATAATATATGATTTGAAAAACAATGGTAATATTTTTTGATGTGAGAATAACCTTCATCACTGCCTGTCTGTCTGTCTCACGGACCACGGGTTAGAATCCAGCCCGGGTCGTTCTCTGCATGTCATCCCCCTCTCTGTCCCATCTCATCTCTGTGAACTGTCCAATAAAAAAGCCGAAAAACTATCTTAAAAAAATATGTACACCTACAAACTTGTACAGAATCTAAGGGGGAAACTGTTTTTTTTTTACTTACTACTTAATGTAAGTTTCTCTAGAACCACTTCCACGTTTTATTAATTTCTAAAATGTTATAATAATAATAATACTTAAAAAAAAAGTTGAGAAAGTGGTTTACATGGTTGAACCAGGACTAAACAATTTAAGGAGGCAATGAGAAGCAACACATACAAATCAAACAACTGAAATAAGACAAAAATAATATATGATTTAAAAAAAAAACAATGTTAATATTTTTTGATGTGACAATAAACATTCATCACTGCCTGACTGTCTGCCTCTCATTTTTAAAACCAAATTTGAACATGTATTTCTGAAGTGTGGTTGAGTGCTGTCCTTGTGCAGAGTTATTCTCTCCCCTCGTGGAGATGCTGGTGATCAGTGCAGAGTCACCAGGGGGGGGGGGGGCTCTAGCAGAGGGCAAACGGCTGCTGCTGCACCAGTCGAGGCGGTGGGTGACACACGGGCCCAACTAGGCTTGGAAAAAAGTCCAAAAAAGAAACGTCTGTCTGCCCATCAGGTGCAGCCTATCTGTCCTCAAATCAGCAGTGAAAAAATCCTTAATTTAGTGAACAATTGAACGAATATTGACTTTTTTTCTGCCATTCTGCTCCCAGGTGTCAGTGTGACTGTCACTCAAACACTGGCGCCAACAGCGTGTAGCTAGGGAATGATTTTTTTCAAAATGTCCGCTGCCTGCCCGGTGTGCAAGAATGTGTGTGTGAAAAAAAAGCATATGTGTGTGTGTGTGTGTGTGTGTGTGTGTGTGTGTGTGTGTGTGTGTGTCTGCTCCGAGGATCTTGGTGTTTACTCTGTCTGGCACAATGACACACACACACACACACACACACACAATGCTGAAAAATTATCTTAAAAAATAAGCAAAAAACCACATAGGCTACATCATTTTTTTTGCCAGAAATAGAGCCATATCAACAAACTCATATACATGGTTGAAAGAGGACTAAAAAATGTCATTAGGCAATGAGGGACATACAAATCAAGCAACTAAAATGATACAAAAATAAAATGGATTAAAATACTCAATAATATATGATTTGAAAAACAATGTTAATATTTTCTGATGTGAGAATAACCTTCATCCCTGTCTATCTGTCTGTCTCACGGACCACGGGGGTCAGAATCCAGCCCGCGGTCGTTCTCTGCACGTCACCCCCCTCTCTGACCCATTCCATCTCTGTCTCTACACACTGTCTAACGAAAAGCATAAAAATGCCGAAAAACTATCTTAAAAAAATATGTACACCAACAAACTTGTACAGAATCTAAGGGGGAAACTTTTTTTTCATCAGCATTATTTTCTACAATAATTCAACCCGCTTTGACTTTACACTAAATCACGATGAGATGGAAGTTACTCTAGAGCCACTTCCACCTTTTATTCATTTCCAAAACGTTACAATAATGATAATCATTTCAAAAAAAGTTGAGAAAGTGGTTTACATGGTTGAACCAGGACTAAACAATTTAAGGAGGCAATGAGAGGCAACACATAAAGATCAAACAACTGAAATAAGACAAAAATAGGATCAAAAAAAAAAAAAATGTTCCTATTTTTTGATGTGACAATAACCTTCATCACTGCCTGACTGTCTGCCTGCCTCTCATTTTTAAAACTGGGCTTGGAAAAAAGTCCAAAAAAGAAACCTCTGTCTGCCCATCAGGTGCAGCCTATCTGTCCTCAAATCAGCAGTGAAAAAATGCTGAATTTAGTCAACAATTGAACGAATATTGACTTTTTTTCTGCCATTCTGCTCCCAGGTCTCAGTGTGACTGTCACTCAAACACTGAGGCCAACAGCGTGTAGCTAGGGAATGATTTTTGTCAAAATGTCCGCTGCCTGCCCGGTATGCAAGAATGTGTGTGTGAAAAACAAGCATATGTGTGTGTGTGTGTGTGTGTGTGTGTGTGTGTGTGTGTGTGTGTGTGTGTGTGTGTGTGTGTGTGTGTGTGTGTGTGTGTGTGTGTGTGTGTGTGTGTGTGTGTGTGTTGTGTGATTCAAATAAACAATGGTCATAGTTTTTGATGTGACAATAACCTTCATCCCTGTCTGACTGTCTGTCTGTCTCAAGGACCACGGGTTAGAATCCAGCCCGGGTCGTTCTCTGCATGTCATCCCCCTCTCTGACCCATTTCATCTCTGTCTCAACAAACTGTCTAATAAAAAGCATAAAAATGCTGAAAAAGTATCTTAAAAAAATTAGCAAAAAACTACATAGGCTACATTTATTTTTTGCCAGACATAGAGCCATATCAACAAAATCATATACATGGTTGAAAGAGGACTAAAACATGTCATTAGGCAATGAGGGACATGAAAATCAAGCAACTGAAATAATACAAAAATAAAATGTAGTAAAATACTCAATAATATATAATAAAAAAAAACAATGGTAATATTTTTTGATGTGAGAATAACCTTCATCACTGCCTGACTGTCTGTCTCAAGGACCATGGGTTAGAATCCAGCCTGGGTCGTTCTCTGCATGTCATTCCCTTATCTGCCCCATTTCATCTCTGTCTCTACACACTGTCTAATAAAAAAGCCGAAAAACTATCTTAAAAAATATGTACACCAACAAACTTATACAGATTTATATACATTAATTAAACCCGCTTTTAATTTAAGGGGAACACTTTTTTTCATCAGCATTATTTTCTACAATATTTACGTTATACCAAATCATTATGAGATGTAAGTTTCTCTAGAACCACTTCCATGTTTTGTTAATTTCCAAAATGTTATAATAATGATAAAAAACTAAAAAAAAAAAAAAAAGTTAAGAAAGTGGTTTACATGGTTGAACCAAGACTAAACAATTTAAGGAGGCAATGAGAAGCAACACATACAAATCAAACAACTGAAATAAGACAAAAATAATATATGATTTTAAAAAAAAAACAATGTTAATATTTTTTGATGTGACAATAACATTCATCACTGCCTGACTGTCTGCCTCTCATTTTTTAAATCAAATTTGAAAATGTGCATATTAAAGGTATAGTTCAGTATTTTTGAAGTGGCTGTTTTTTTTTTGAAGTGGCTGTAGCAGAAGTCAGCATGCAGAGGGGGCCAGAGGAAAAACAGCTGCACGAGTTGACGCAGTAATACATGGTCGAACTACGCTTGAAAAAAAGTGCAAAAATAAACGTCTGTTTGCCGATGAGGTGCAGCCTATCTGTCCACAAATCAGCAGTGAAAAAAATCCTGAATTTAGTGAACAATTGAACGGATATTTACTTTTTTAGGAAAGCATGTATATACCTTATGACCTGTCTGATGACAAGGATATCTATAGGCAGCGTCGGAAGCTGTATGCACAAGCGAACATGCTCTGCCGTAAGTTTAGTATGTGCTCCGTACCTGTCAAAATCTCACTCTTTAGAGCGTATTGTACGCCGCTGTATACTGCCCATCTGTGGTGTCGTTATAAACAAGGCAGCATTAGAAAGCTTACAGCATGAGGCTACTGCTGAGAGCTCCAAGAAGCTCCAGTGCAAGCCAATGTTTGTAAGTGTTGGGGTCCCTACCTGCTCTGCTGTGTTGCGTGGCCTGATGTATGGATTTATGTGTAGGGCATCAGAGTCCGAAAATAACTTAATTGCAGTTTTGGCTAACCCTCTATGCAGTTCGGTCAGATTTTCTTCCAGACTGTGGAACCATTGGCGATCATGTCTGTATGCTTGGCACTGAATATTGTGAAAGGCTGTGTATTTTTTACTCTGTGTTTGTGTATTTGTTTATGTTGTTTGTGTTGATATGGATCCCCCTGGGTCTGAAATAAAGAATTATAATACATGGCAGAAACAGAAAAAAAAAGGTTTTCTTCTGGCCCCCTCTGCAACAGTACAAGGCTGACTTCTGCTTCAGCCACGTCTCCCCAAAACTTTTTAAAATAACTGCGTAACACACACTAACTATTATAGTACCTCATACAACCCCACTTCAACAGTACTGAACGACCCCTTTAAGCCTCTACTCACTTGGTTTTATACAGGACGCAATCGCCGCAGTCACACAGAGAACCACCAGCAGAATACTGACCACTACACATCTCACTTTGTAGAACGTAGAGTAGAACCCAAAGGGATCTCTGTACATCAGGAGAGTTTTGGCTGTTGACACACACTCGGGGTATGGGTCTATAACTGCACAATAATACTCCCCTGTGTCCTCCAGTGAGACATTAAAGATAGTAACCGACCCGTTAAAGGTAACTATTCTGTTCCTATCAAACTCC